>JAOXOE010029020.1:0-15115 GCA_028565055.1 Phoeniculus purpureus
TCTTGCCAGTGAGGGTGCCAGAGCCCTGGCAGGGGCTGCCCAGGGGGGTTGTGGAGTCTCCTCCTCTGGAGATGTTTAAAACCTGCCTGGCCATGTTCCTGTGTGACTGGATCTAGCGGATCCTGCTCTGGCAGGGGAATTGTACTGGATGATCTTTCGAGGTCCTTTCCAATCCCTAATGCTCTGTGATTCTGTGATTCACTAGCAGTGCGATACATACTGTGTTCTGTATCGTAAACCGAAACCATTCTAAGTCAGTTTAGATCCAAGGTTTTCTGTGAAAAATGAAAAGTTCTTGTTAGAAGAATTACATGATTTTTGCCCTAACCTTTAGAAAATTATGTTTACTTTAAACTAACTGAATTGGAGTCTTAAGGATAACATTAACCTTTTAAATCCTATGGAACAGGTGGAGCATGTTCTTCCCTGACCTATTGATCACTGGCCACCTGAGAAAAGTTTGTAAAGTCCAGTGACCTGAAAATATTGATCTATTTTCAGCTAATAGCTCCATTTCGAAGATCAGCCTGAAAACATATATTATAGCCTATGATAGAAATTATTTTCTTGTGTATCCAAAATTATAATCACAGAACATGTCGCTGCTTCACAGGAAAGCACCGGGCAACAAAAAGGGCCAAAACAATGACTAAATGTCCTTTTCCCCATGGGTTTCTAGAAGTATTCCTGGTGGTACTCAAAGTGTTGTCAACTAGAAGGTCATGAACAGCACCAAAGTCATCCTTGTTTGTGCTGTTGGTGCTGCACAGAGAGATCTGAAAACAGTTCTGGTCTGTAAAGTAGTGACTGATATGTTAGTGGTACTTTTTAAAGACAAGACTACCCCTACTGCAGAGGGGAGGGTCAATACTGCCACTGAAATGGAGAAAAGAGCAGAAGGAAGGAGAGGAGAGGAGAGGGAGAGGGAGAGGGAGAGGAGAGGGAGAGGGAGAGGGAGAGGGAGAGGAGAGGAGAGGAGAGGGGATAAAAGGAAGGAAGGAGAAGAAGGAAGGGCAAGATATCAAAATTATGGGAATGCTGTTGGAAATTATCGATTTTATGGTTTTCAATGGCTACAGTTTCTTTGAAAACAAATATGGTTTTTATTATGGTCAGCATCTTCAAAATTCGACAGAACATTAAATATTAACTGACAACTTATTTTCAAAGAGGAAAATGAAAACACTTTTAATTATATCATATCTAGTTTTTTAATATTTCATTAGTCCTACAGTGTACGACCAGACCTTTCCTGCACTGAAGGAATAATCGTCTATGTGAAAATCCTTTCTTCTGCTCATCAGCACTCACGGAAAAGAACAAAGAGCAGAATTTTCCTTTTCCCTTGCATTCAGCCCACTGCAGAAAGCCTTTAAACAGAGCTGATTTCATTAGCATACGTCTAATTTCATCCTACGCCACATTCTGTACTTAAAATCATTAATTTATCAGTTTCTTGTTTTGCTGGCAGTAGAACGTTTCAAACGTTAAGGAGACTGAAGAAAAGCTACACAAATATCTTGCTTTATGAAAAATAATTATGCATCAAAAATCGTAGCTTCTAGTTCAGCTTTTTTGCTCTTTATTAATTAAACACCAATGGCTATTTTCACTAGAGCTGCCTTCACTATTAGAACTACAGAAAGGCTTTGGTTGGAAGGATCTTCAAAGGTCACTTAATCCAATTTACTGCTCCAACCAGGGTTAAGTTCCAAGTTCATCTCAAGATCCTGAAGGCTTTATGTGACTGAATTATAAAAACCTCCAGGAACAGAGAGTTCACTGTGTAAATAGGAAACTTTTTCTTTACAGAGACTAAGGCTATTTCTGTAATTTTCCAATCTGCACATTCAAAATTTGCAAGCTAATAGCATCAGTCTCCTTCTCTGGAGACATTTAAAACCTGCCTGGGTATTTTCCTGTGTGACTTGGTCTAGGGGATCCTGCTGTGGCTGGGGCACTGGACTAGATGATCTTTCAAGGTCCCTTCCAACCCCTAATGTTCTGTGATTCTGTGATTTGCTCTTGATAGTGAAAATAGTAGGAAACTGTAATAAAACCACTTAACCACCAGATTAAGCATCTTTGTAGCACGGTAATCATTTGGTATCTGCGACACCAGTGGAAAGAAAAAGACACTTCTATTACTCAGCTGATCTCATCTCAAACTGCAAACCTCCTATCAGGCAGGCACTTCTAAAGGGCCCTGATGGTGCCTGTTTACTCTCTTTGGTTATCATAAGAAGGATGAAATTTACTAACTTAGATATTTGGACATGTTCTAGTGCCTAGCATTAGCCAGCACAACATTTAATCTTGGGTCTTCAGCGTATTTTAGAGAGTGCTTCTGTATCCCAAGTTTTAGCTAATCCTTAAAATCAGTCAGCCAGCAGAGGTTTACTTTGAACCTTAGAGCATGCTCAGCACTTAGATATAGGCTTCCAATGATCAGATCTGTTTAAGCTCTGTCATAATTCACAGATGTTTAAATCCTCAAACCAATTTCTATTCTAATCCTTTAAATGTGTTTGAACTGGACGACATCCAGTGTGTGTAGAGATCACTGAATGCAATATGACAAAAAGGGTCAGGTTCATTCCAGTTAGAGCTTGGGGAGGAAAAGGAGATTATCACATTGAGTACAATTCTATGTACACTGCTGCTTAAAAATTAGGAGAGTTTCTTTTAATTGAATAGTTTTTATACATATCTCAAGGAAGTCTATAAATATCTGGGCTAGATGCAGCCTTTTTTAAACTCTGTTATTGATCATGAATAACTCCATGAAAAAAATACATCTGGTGTAGTTCCTTGCGTGGGCATCAAACAAAATGCAGTAGTGTGCTCCAGAGGTAATTAATATTTCTGCTAGTGTTTTCAGCAGGGAAAGCTCTGGCGGCAGTTCAGAGTGGGTTACGTAACCAGCCAGCCAGGGACCAATAGCTGTACATTAGTCTCTAAAATCTAAACACTTTCTAATCCTTTGAATGTCTTGGATTGTTCTATACGGGCTGATCAGGGAGGTTGTGGAGTCTCCTTCTCTGCAGATGTTTAAAACTTTCTTGGACATGTTCCTGTGCGACTTGGTCTAGGTGATGCTGCTGTGGCAGGGGGATTGGACTAATAGCATCAGTCTCCTTCTCTGGACACAGTTAAAACCTGCCTGGACATGTTCCTGTGTGACTGGATCTAGGGGATCCTGCTGTGGCGGGAGGATTGGACTAGACGGTCTTTTGAGGTCCCTTCCAGTCCCTAATGTTCTGTGATTCTGTGACTAACACACCTCTCGTGAAGGAGATAAACTTACATACATCTGAAATCCATATACAGAAGGGCAGGGTTGGGAAGACCCAGGAAGCTAGGCAAAAAATTCAGGGCTTTTGATGGACATGACAGTCTCTCCGTGCACATACAGCCTTTAATAATGAATGAAATAGGAGAGGTGTTAGATGCCACACAGGCCAAGAATTTCTTCTTCACAACACACACAATTCAAATCTGGTGATATTCAGCTTAAGCTTTCAGGAAACCTGCAATGTCCATGCTGCTCATCTAGTCTTATTTTTTAGAAGAAAAGAGATGTCTGCAGCTGGGATGAAGAGCTAAGCACAGAAAAGCATGTGGAAAGCTTGAACAGCAAAGATCATTTATCCTTCCACAGCTAAATTGGTCCCACTGGCAGTGTCTGCATCTACAGCGCTAATGAGGTAGAGGAAGTGAAGAATCCAGCAGTGGATGGGAAGACTGTTGGGAATATCCTACTACAAAATTACCTTCTTTATTTCTTTTGGTTTTTTCTCCTCTAAATAGATATGTTCAGCTGAGTTCTGAACTGGGCTTTGGCTTTTTGGCTAGGACATGTCCAGTACTAAAGAAAGGCTAAACTGAAGGGGGACTTCAATCTCCTGATACAGCTGCGTCTTCTCCAGTAACTAGGTCAGAATGATGTTCTGTGAATTAAGTATCAGATATGCAAGGTAAATATTAATCTTTGATCACATGAACAGTTCCTATGTTCTAGTGTCAACGCCTGAAAGGGAGCTGCTTGGCTTTCCTTGATAAAGCGGCTGTGTAGTACAAACGCTTCGCTGCGCGCTGAGCTCCCCTAAATCAGTTTGAAATTAGTTTGCTGTCAAACTGATAAATTTAGTTTATCATTATACCTCGAAGGTTACTTAACAGGTATTTCACAGTGTACGATTTATACCATATTAGGGAGAGATAAGAATGTTCCAAACCAATCATTATTGTCACATTCATTCACAACTTTTGCTATGTTAGAGCTTTGGCTACAGTTCTGAATGGACCCTCTAGTCACAATTGATGCATAAGGATAAATAGAGTGTGTAAATTTGGTGACCTCTTGAGTTAGGAGTAATTCCAAGGTACCTGAACTTGAAAATGCCACAGAATCACAGAACATTAGGGATTTGAAGGGACCTCAAAAATAAGTTGGGAAAAAGAAACCTCACTAGTTGATGGTCACTGAAGAAGAGATCAGCCTTGAGAGATGAGAAAAGAACCCTTTAAGAAATATAAAGAAGTAGCAGGAAAATGATAAAAAAAAGTCAAGTAACAGCTTTAGTTACTTGCAATGGCCTAGGAAAACAGCCCAGAAAGCAGCGTGTGGCCAGGGGCTGCTTAGCAACACCCTGACATAGGAGGAGACCTCCAACAAAAAGAAGAGGAACTAGGAGTTGTTACCGTAGAGCTGTGGTTGCAGAAGCACTGCAAGGTGCAGTCACTCATGTGCCCTCGGGCTCCCTGCCACCTCTGGGGTACAGTTCCCCCATCAGAATCTCACCTGGTGCAACCTGACCCCATTTCCTCTTGTCCTACCACTAGTCACTACGGAGAAGAGGCCAACACCTGCTTCACTACAACCTTCCTTCAGGTAGTTGCAGAGAGAAATGTGGTCTTCTCTCAGCCTCCTCTTCTCCAGGCTGAGAGATAGGCTTGAGTGAATTCAGTAGCAAGCATAGAACTGCCTTCATGAAGCTTCTGTAAGTCATAGAATCATAGAATGTTCTAGGCTGGACATGACCTCTAGAGGTCATCTAGAGGTCATCTAGTCCAACCTCCCCACACAGGGACAACTCTACTCAGGTCAGGCTGCTCAGAGGCTCAACAAGCCTGACCTTAAATGACTCCAGGGATGGGGCCCCCACCACCTCCCCAGGCAGCCCATCCCAGCCATCAACCATCCATCGAAGAACATTTTTCTGATATCCACGCTAAATCTATCCTTGAACCCACTGCTCCTTGTTCTATCTGTTTTATCTGATGCTTGATCAGTTTGTGTGTCTGTGTACCATCTGTATGTCTGCATACTCTCCTACTTCTTTATTTTACTGTGGCACAGAGGGGCAACACTACGGGCATGCTTGAACTATCCAGATCAACACTTCTGGAGACATCTGAAACCCACCTGGCCATGTTCCTGTGCGACTTCATCCAGGTGATCCTGCTGTGGCGGGGGAATTGGACTGGATGATCTTTCGAGGTCCCTTCTGATCCCTAATGTTCTGTGTGATTCTGTAAGGACATCAAATACGCACCATCTGATTAACTCATAAATGCACCTTTTACGGAGACAAAAGCGCAATGCGAGTAGCTTCAATCAATACACTGTGAGCTTTTTCTGGTTCATGACTTCAGAAGACAATTCTGGAGGAGCATTACGGATAGAAATTATTAATTCTAATTTCACTGATTTATTGCTACTGAAATGAGAATCATTCTTCTCCTCCAGCAGCCTTTCAAATCCCTCTCGGCGCACAGTACAGTGGAAGGAATTTACCAGTGTGTACTAGCCTGCTCCTGCTATTCTGGGAAGTGCTATAAATAATACAGGGTACGCAATGATTAATACTGGAACTGAACCCTGGATATCGTGCACGCTCCGAACCTGAACTTCTAAGGAGCTTTTGAAAGTCAAATCTTTGCCTTGGCTGTGCGTGCTGAGGGGGAAAATACCTGACTGAAAGACAGCGAGAATAAAGGTTCTTTGGAATTTCTTGAAGGCAAGCGTATGATTAATCAACCTGGAGCATTAGCTCAACGGTGCCAGGTTATTATCCATTCGCGCTGCTCTTGTTTGCTGTCTTTATCAACAGGCTATGCTCAGTGGGAAAATTAATGGTGACTACAAAATTTATTTTCCCTAACTTTACGCCAAGAGGGTTCAAAATGATATAATTGTACTAGATTAGGCAGCTGGCATTGAGTGTGACCTCCCCCGGCGTTCTGTTGGAACGCACTACAGCACGTCGCATCAGTGCCCGCTACGAGGGTAGGTCTGGAGCGCAAGGCAATGCAAACACAATGTTCACACGTTACAGCAGAAATTCTTCAGGATAATCTAAGACTTCTACGAGTTGACACTTTAAATAGCACCACAGAGAATATTTCATGCGTTTCACTGGATTTATGTCCATTTGCTTTTAATAGATTAAAACCGGGAGATTATAGCTCATGAAGGATTTTCTTCTGAATTCTGCTCCTAGATATTTTAATCTTCTCATCACTGCTGGATTGCAGAAAAACAGAATGACTGCCTAGGAGTTCTATTGCTTTTGTTTACCTGTGCCCTATGTATTTCACTAAAACAAGTCAATTTACTCCTTACTTCTATTTAAATATGTGTGTTCAGATGTAAACATGTCCCATTTGGGATCCTCTTCTGACTATATCTGAATATATATTTTTGTTGGGAATAGTGATATGTTCGTTTATTTCCTGCAGAGATGTCAGAGCTATTAATCTTTCTGTCAGGTCTGTCACTGATAGCGCTTTAGCTTCCAGCTGAGCACTGTACTGAGCATCTTAATATGCAACTGAGTGTTCGGCACTTCCGTGGGTGTTTTCAAGATAACAACTCGCTCTTCTCACCAGAGAAATGGAATCACAGAACATTAGGGATTGGAAGGGACCTCAGAAGATCACCTAATCCAATCCCCCCACCACAGCAGGATCACCTAGACCAAGTCACACAGGAACATATCACAGAATCACAGAACATTAGGGACTGGAAGGGACCTCGAAACATCATCCAGTCCGATCCCCCTTTGTTTAGTACAAGATGGCATTTTGGTATTAGGAAGTTCAATTTGTTTAGGAACTTTTAGGACTATCCTGCATGTTTTCTTGAATAGAGTTTCTAACTCTGCGTGCTTAAGTGATGTGAAGTGCATTGTCCTCTGGTCTAGTAGTTTCTTCCACCTCTGCAAACATCAAGGGACGTGTGGCAGGCACTTCATTCTGAAATGAATGAATACCTCACAAGAACAAATATTTACCTCCCTAACTCCATTTTAATTAAAAGTACAACAGCATCTTGCACTGCATAGCCATCAAGCTTTCCCATAGGGCTTGCCATTGAGAGACCTTTTATGCTGGTATACACTCACAATACTTTCTGAAGAAACACTGAACTTTCAAAACATTTTAACCTAGATTTCACAAACTATCAGAATTCCACGAGTATTTGTTTAAACTTCTGTACAAAATGACACCAAAGCAATTTTCAACACTGTACTTTTGTGATTCCTTTTCTGTTGACACATTTGACTGCTGTAGGCTGCACTTGAGAGCTTTCATACAAACCTTCCCTTAGAGCTGAGCTTTGCTGTTTTGCTCAAGTGTGCTTCTCTCTTGTGCTACATTATGGAACATCTTCTGGTTCCCTTTTTTTCTAAATTTAAACCTCAATGCGTCTTTCCTCTCTTACTCTTTTTTTTAATTAAATGACATGTTTTACTTCAGGCGCTCACTGGATCATAAAAACGTTACTTGCCAGAGGGCACGGTAGATCGCAGGTAAGTGTTTTCCCTATATGAGGAATCCAAGAGAGCTTGGAGGGAATGAAAAGAGACCTTGGTGCTGGGCTCTTCTCGTAGTTAATCAGAGACAGAAGCAGAGGGAAGGGCTTCAAGCTTCAACAGGGGAGGGTTAGATTAGACATCAGGAAAAAATTCTTCCCTGAGAGAATGGTCAGGCACTGGACTGGGCTGCCCAGGGTGGTGGCTGAGTCCTCATCCCTGGATAAGTTTAGAAGATGTTTAGATGTGGTGTTGGGGGATCTGGTTTAGGGGTGACCTTGTAGAGTGGGGTCGATGGTTGGACTCAATGATCTCGGGGGTCTTTTCCAAATATTCTATTAAAAAGACAGAGAAGCACAGCTGATACGACACTGTGTAAAGCAAACTTGAGAAATCTGAGCACAGTGCAGTTTTTGTGCTAGGGACCAAGGACTCCAGCCTATGTCCAGCAATAAATGTCATAGCCTTATTATTTAACATGGAAGCCAGAGGGTTAATTCTGATATGAATATGTAGACAAAGCACACATCTTTCTAAGATGGATGGATTGCAGAATCCAATTTTATGAACATTTGTACCTGCAAATGAACTCACTTCTCATCTCTCATGTCTTTACGTGCCGGCTTTTGCTAAATAGCTAGAAGACCGATGACTTCAGCATCCCAATGGACACAGAAAACTGCTCTTTGAAAAAGCAGAGTTTCAACGTCTTTGGTCTTTTCTGAGCTGGAAGTTGTACTGCTACCAAAACCAACAGCTTGAAGAGGTGAACAATTGAATTTCATTGTCTTCTTCATCCCATTACTAAGAGCTCAATTAATCTCCCTGATAAAATTATCTTGGCAAGTGTTAGTGCTGAAAGTTTGTTTAATGGCTCACAAAGTAGGAGATCCGATGTTGTATAACTGCAGCTCACAATAACACATAGTCCTGGTTTAGATTATTTAGTGCCAGCTTGGATTTCTCAGGGTCATTAAAACACAACAGAAAACTGAGGGCAATATTATAGTAAGGAAAACCAAGAGCTTTTATTAACCAAGGACTGTGTGACTGGATCTAGGGGACCCTGCTGTGGCAGAGGGATTAGACTAGATGATCTTTTGAGGTCCTTTCCAATCCCTAATGGCTGGATCTAGGGGATCCTGTTGTGGCTGGGGGACTGGACTAGATGATCTTTGGAGGTCCCTTCCAATCCCTAATGTTCTGTGATTGCAACAGATAACGGGAGAAAGTCGTGTTAACACGAGTAGTGTGAGCCCTGAAACTCGAGAGCAAGATGTTTGACAGAATATAAAAAACCACTTCTCAGTTTAGCAGCAAAAAACTAGGAGATTTAACGTGACCCATAAAAACATCAGTGTGCAAAACACACATTACAGCTGTTCCTTGTTTGCCATCATTTTCTACGCAGCTTCTCCCATAAAACTCCGTTTATGATGTTGATCTGTTTGTGCACAAAGAAGAATGAGAGAGAAGCGAAGGCAATTTCAAGAATAAGCATAAATGATTTCTACAAACAGTACTACCCTCACGGTGCTTGTCACAGGCCTCCAGTTACATTTCATTCTGCTTGGATGGCCAGTAACAGCCTACCAGCACAGAGCCCTTACTTCTCTTATCTTGACCGACAAGACTTCGATTAGTCTATTGTTCCCTCCACAATGAAGACCCGAACATCTGTACAGCTCCTGATCTGAAAGGCAATTCCAGCTTCTCCTCTTCTGCTGCTCCTGCCTTGCTCCGTATCCTTTCATCTGCACACGAAGCTCTGGCTTCTGTTTGTTTCCTATACTACTGGCACGCATATAAGCTTTTTATTTCAGGCTTTATGATCACATCCTTCCTTTATGAGTTTTACTCCCATGACACTGCCCCAAGGACTTGCCACCTGTTCCCTGACTTATCTGCAAGCTGTTACCACCGTGGCCTCATACCTAGTCTAAAACTTTCCTCACAAGGTTAGAAAATTGCTGGAAAAGGTAGTCTTGCCCTTCTTTGTTACCTGAACCTTGCATCTTGTTAGTGGTTCTTTTTTCCTCAAGGCAGGAGCACGGTAAAAATAGACAGTCCCGCCTGTAGAGCCAGCAACAGCCAGCTGATAGCTGTTAGAATACATCCTCTTCATCCCTTGCAGAAGGGAATCTTCAAGCACGTGGTTACCACTTGCTTTCGCTCACAGAATTGCAGAACCATAGAACATTAGGGATTGGAAGGGACCTGTTCTAGGGGATCCTGCTGTGGCAGGGGGATTGGACTAGATGATCTTTCAAGGTACCTTCCAATCCCACAGCCAAAGCAGGATCCCCTAGACCAGGTCCCTTCCAATCCCTAATGTTCTGTGGTTCTGTGATTCTGTGATGTCTAATCCAAGGACGTTGGACTAGATGATCTTTCCAGGTCCCTTCCAATCCCTAGTGGTTCTATGATTCTATGATTGAAAGATCACCCAGTCCAATCCCCCTGCCACAGCAGGATCACCTAGATCAAGTCGCACAGGAACGTGTCCAAGCCAGTTTTACATGTCTCCAGAGAAGGAGACTCCACAACAGCTTCAATTAATACTTTTGAAATACCGTAAGTCTCAACGTGAAAAGTGAATGCTTAAGAGACCATAAGAATTCTGAAATACCCTTCAAGCTTCCCCTTACTGTGATTTCAATATTCAACTAGTAAGAATATGTTCTTATATCACTGCAGAGTTATCAACTCCTGTTTTACTGTAGATGCTTGTGATGCTCTAGCTTAGTTCTTTAGAAGCCTCATTGGCTATTACTCAGGTCTTTATTCTTTCCGTCTGTATCTGTGTCACAACAACTCCATGAAATGCTACAGCTTGGAGAACAGTGGCTGGAAAGCTGCCAGGAGGAAAAGAACTCAGGGGTGCTTGTTGACAGCTGGCTGAGTATGAGCCAACAGTGTGCCCAGGTGGACAAACACAAGAGCATCCTGGCTTGCATTAAAAATAGTGCGGCAGGTTTTATTCCAATAAGTGGAAAGACGTGAGGAAATGGCCCCGGGTTGTGTCGGGGAGGTTTAAATTTTATATTAGGAAGAATTTCTTCACTGAAAGGGTCATCAAGTACTGGAACACGCTACCCAGGGAAGTGACGGCGTCATCGCCTCTGGACGTGTTTAAAAGATGTGTGGAGCTGGTGCTTAGTGACTTGATTCAGTGGTGGCCTTTGCTGTGCTAGGTTAACAGGTGGACTTTGTGATCTTAAAGGTCTTTCCCAACCTAAACAGTTCTGTGATCCTATGATTCTTTATTCTTAATGACATGGTTGGTTGACCATGGCCAGCTGTCGGATGCCCAACCAGCAGCAATATCACTCCTCTTCCACAGCATATGAAAACCACTTGTGAGTCAAAGTGAAGACAGCAAAATAAGTTGCCAGTTACTGTCATGGGCAGAATGCACTCAACTTAAGAAAGAAGTAATTAGTTGTCAAAACTGATTTTGGTAGTGAAAAAACCTGTCAGGTCTCCCACTATCTGTCCCATTGTCTGTTCCTGTATCTGGAACATCTTCCACTCTCCTCCATCTCTGACTTTGCTGTTTCCAGAGCTGTGTTTTACATTTCTTTCTGCTCCCTCCTTACAGCCATGTGGCATTTTACTCTCTGTTTTGCCAGAGGAACCAGCTACGTGGGTGAGGGGCTCAGCTGTGCCCTGCAGTGGGTCTGATGGCACTAGTTGCAACCATCTGTGTCCAGCACAGGGAAGCCCCCGGCATCTCCTTCCAGAAGCCACCCTGTATTACCATATGCGCTGCTGGACTACCAGTGAGGTCCCGGTGGGCACATACCATGCACTAAATGCATTTTCCAGTTTCTTGAGTCAACTTCCAGCCTTTCCAAAGGAGGGAAAGACCAGGGAAGCTGAAGAAATCTGAATTCTGATGCAGACAGAATGCAATCAGCTCTGAGGGCAGTGTGCTGGTTAATGTCCGCGTGTACCCGAAGGTGCCATTCTCATTAAAAGGGCCTGTAGCCCCATAATGCAAAACCTTTTCATTTTCAGATTTTTCCTAATATATTGGATATTTATCATGCATCGCTATTAATCGATAGAATTCCGTAAGAAAAGTAGGACCCTCTGTATTTAACACGAGCAACGTTTTTCTAGCCAGCATTTCCTTGGCAAATACTTCATTTACACGTTGCTTGAGAAATATTGACTTACAATGCATTAGGGATCAGTTTGTCCATGGGAGTTCCTTATATTTAGGCAGTTCCAGCTAAGCTCCCATGAGCCTGCTGTGGCAGGGCGATTGTCTAGATGATCGTTCGAGGTCCCTTCCACCCCCTAAGTCCTCTGATTCTGTGATCAATAATTGTGAGTATTTACTACAGTTCCAGAAATCCTTTTATTCCTTAGAATACTGTTTTCATTTTGTATTGCTTGTGTCAAACTTCAGGTAGAACCTTTGTGAAACCTTAGCTCTTACATCATGTTCTCGGATTTGGTTTATTCCAACAGTAGCTGTAGGACGTTCAAAGCGGATTTGATGACAAACATATTTGACTGCCATGGGCAAACAAGTTGGGGAAATTTTACTTCATTTAGCGCTAAAGCACCGTGCTTTTGTCACCATGTAGACCCCTCAGTCTCCTTTTTTTAACAAGCTCAAGAGCCCCAGCTCCCTCAGCCTTTCCTCATCAGGGAGGTGTTCTACTCCCTTCATCATCTCTGTGGCTCTGCGCTGGACTCTCCTCAGCAGTTCGTGTCCAGTTCTGGGCCCCTCAGTTCAAGAAGGACACAGAACTGCTGGAGAGAGCCCAGCTCAGTGCCAGGACAAACTATCAAGTGTGGTTCCCAGGAAAACACGTGTAAAGCCAATATGCTCTTCAGAGCTTAGTTAACATACAGATCTTCTTTTTCTCCTCCTTCACCACTCCTTTCTTCATTCTCTCAGGTTTTGCTACCCTTTCTACTACCTGACAGTGATACATGACCAGGCTGCAGATGAGGTAATGCTCTGTTCAGCCCGAGTCACCTCGCAGGTAATTTCTTCAGGCAGTGAACACCTCACCTACATTTTCAAGGAACCAGAAAGTTCCTCTTATGGCTGTATTAGTGTCTGTGGTAGCAGTAGTTAAGCAGGTGCTGTAAAGAATCCAACTTCAGACACCTAACCAATGCCTTTCATGTTCTACAGTGACCATAATTTCTTAATTTATCTTTCAGCTTTAAATAATCTTGGCACTAGTGGGTTACTTTTTATGAGATCAGTACCTCATTTGTGTGACTCTGCTTCCTGCAGGTAGGAGCAAATGACTCCTGGCTTTCTTATGGCATAATTGAACAGTGTGGCTAGAGGACTAGCAGTTCTTTCCCAGAAAGTGTCTAAAGAGAACAGATCTCTTCTTTATTGTCTGATCCCTTCTAACCAGCAGTACTTTCAGCGCTATCCGCGACCTGTTTTCAGTGAGTGGTTACCTCAGAGGTGTCTGTAATGGAGACACCAGAGTCTTTGCTCTAAACCTGAATCCATCATGGCTTTTCTATGTGACTTTCAGGCTTTTCTAAGTATCATCAATTATAATAGCGAGTGCCTTGTGAGGGTAAACAGCATCTGAATGCTCTGTAGATAGAATGCTGCATTAAATAAAGTACTTCTGCACTGAAACCTAATGAATGCTGAGAGCTTGTGTCTTCAAATATTTTCGTCACCAGACTGAGTGTTAGTGGTGGCAAATAAATACATCCCTGGTTCAAGCTTCTAGCTATTCGGGACCTTCCGGACTAAAGGTGCAAATTGCTCAATTTCTTTCTTTTATTGTGCATTTAATATCATAGAATCATAGAATGATTAGGGATTGGAAGGGAGCTTGGAAGATCTTCCAATCCCCCTGCCAGAGCAGGATCCCCTAGATCCAGTCGCACAGGAGCACATCCAAGTGAGTTTTAAACGTCTCCAGAGAAGGAGACTCCACAACACCCCTGGGCAGCCCCTTCCAGGGCTCCATCACCCTGAAGAAGTTCCTTCTGATATTTATATGGAACCTCCTGTGTTCCAGCTGCCACCCACTGCTGCTTGTCCTATCACTAGATGCCCCTGATCAGAGCCTGGCTCCATCCTCCTGACACCCACCCTTCATGTATTTATAGACACTATTGAGGTCACCCCTCAGTCTCCTCTTCTCCCAGCTCAGGAGACCCAGCTCCCCCAGCCTTTCCTCGTAAGGGAGATGCTCCCTAAGATTTGCCTTGACAGTATTTTTTTGCAGCATCCTTCTCATGACAGTATTCAGAATGTTAACATGCTTTGAGGCATCGAGAGAAATACCCTAAGTACTTAGAATTCAAGGGTCCTCTCTGAAGGAGTAACCCTGTTCTCATCAATGAATCACTTGAATTTATAGTACTGCCAGAGCTTTTAAAAATTATTGTGTACAGATGGTAAATAAGATTAAGAAAATATGGGGGTACTTGCAAGTACCTAGGAAATGAGACCTGTAAGAAGGCTGAGGAAGAACTGTTCACAAACGTATGGAATGATAGGATGAGGGGGTGATCATTTTAACTAGAGAATGGTAGACCTAAGCTCGGCATGAGGAAAAAGTTATTTCATATGATGACTGGATCAGGTTGCCTAGAGAGGTGGTAGAGGCCCCAGCCCTGGACACATTTCAGGTCAGGTTTGACAGGGCTCGGAGCTATCTAGTCTAGTTAGAGATGACCTTAGAAGGTCCTTTCCAACCCAATGCATCCTATAACTCTATGATTTTATTCTGTGATAAAAACCTATCTGTACTGCTGTACATGAAGACATGATCTTGTCATAGTGATTAAAGGTGATTACACAGTTTATTGAGTTGGAAACTAAGACTAACATATAAAATCAGCCAATTCTGAGGAAGGGACTGTTTTCATACTTCTCCAAGACAACACATGCATTGCAAGACACTAAATTGATGATGGTTATTAGAGATGCAAAAATATTCACTTATGAATGTGGTTTCCTCTAAGAAAAGTTGTATTTCTGTTTTTGTCCTCTGATTTAATGTGGATTGTTTTAGTAGTGCTATTGGGCTCCTTAATCAGAAACAGTGACAAAAAGTGTAAGGAAAAAAGGAAGACAGACAGTTGTAGCGGTGTCTTAAGGGTCTTTAAGCACTTACAGTATAATGGTATCTCACTGTCCTTCACACTTCTTTCAATAGACTTAGACAGGCTTAGTTCCACTGCTTTCCTGCTGTCATTGCAAGTGAGGTGAATTCACAGAATCACAGAACATTAGGGATTGGAAGGGACCTCGAAAGATCATCCAGTCCAATCCTCCTGCCACAGCA
>JAOXOE010029021.1:0-15114 GCA_028565055.1 Phoeniculus purpureus
GGTGATCCTGCTGTGGCAGGGGGATTGGACTAGATGATCTTTCGAGGTCCCTTCCAATCCCTGATGTTCTGTGATTTGAGATTAGCACAGCTGAAGCTTCTGGGATTGTGTGTCTGAATTCAGAAATGGACCAGATGATTTTTTTTCATAGTAGTTTAATCTCTACTCATCCCTCCCAAATAAACCCGGATTTCCTAACGTGCCCTATTGTGCAGGTTTTTCCTGCTCAACCCAGATTTTGCATTCTTGGAAACAATGCAATTAAAAACATCGGGTAGAAGTAGCTCAGCTTCTGGAAAAGTTGTGGTTGGACTTGATGATTTCGAGGGTCTTTTCCAGCCTGAATGATTACAGTATCACAGCATCACAGAGCATTAGGGATTGGAAGGCACCTCAAAAGATCATCCAGTCCAATTCCCCTGCCATCCAGGTCCACCTAGACCAAGTTGCACAGGAACACATTGAGTTGGGTCTTAAACATCTCCAGAGAAGGAGACTCCACAACCCCCCTGGGAAGCCCGTTCTGTCACCCTCACTGGGAAGAAGTTCCTTCTCATAGCTATGTGGAATCATAGAATCATTAGGGGTTGGAAGGGACCTCGAAAGATCATCTAGTCCAATCCCCCTGCCAGAGCAGGACCAGCTAGACCAAGACAAGGAACGTATGGCCGTGTTGGAATGATAAGGAATTTTTTAAACCCTCAGGCTTGAAAACTGGTGAAGTATAAACCTACAAAGCTTCTGTAGGCTACCCCTGTATTTCTGAAAGCAGCACTGGAGAAAACAAGGAGGGAGGTGCAGCAAAATGACTGGTGTGAGAAGAGGTCAGACACCGGGGTCTTAGAAGTACCGTAACCCTGCGGGAGTTCTCTGTTGCACCAGCTTGACAAAACAGGGTTACTGGTAGGGATGCTTGGACTGGGGGAGGGATGTGTCCATGTTCCTCTGACCCTGAGCTCCAAGCCTCACAGTTCTTCTGAAACAGGAAAGGGTTTCTCTGTCAGACTTCCCTTAAAGAAAGGATTTCAAAATAGACAATTGCCTGGAGAAGAAAGAAGTAAACAAAGTGGATTTGATGATTCGGTGCAGCCTCCTTCGGTGCAGGCTTCCTTCAGTCCTGGATACTCCTCAAGACCAGTGTGTGGGTTCTTGGGAAAAAGATGACAAGTTGTCGGTACTGAGGAAAAAATCTGTTCTTGTTCAAAAGTTGTGTGAGTGAAGAGTGTGACTCCAGGCAGCTCAGACTCCAGGGGAGAGCATCAAGCGAATCAGCGGGCATGAAGAAAGAACATTGAAATGTCAAAGGCTGGGCATCTGCCATGAGTCACAGAACCACAGAACATTAGGGTCTCGAAGGGACCTCAGAAGATTGTCTAGTCCAATCCCCCTTCCCAGAGCAGGATCACCTAAACCAAGTTGCACAGGAACACGTCCAGGTGGGTTTTAAACATCTCCAGAGAAGAAGACTCCACAACCCCCCTGGGCAGCCCTTCTCTGGCCCCACTCCACCACCTCAATGTCCTCCTTATCTCATGGCGCTCAAAACTGGACCCATTACTCAAGGTGTGGTCTCGTGAGTGCTGCGTGTGGGTTTATTATAACCCTGTTGTGGCTTTTGAAGAGCCAAGTGCAGTTTGAATATGACTCTTTTTCTAATGGGACATGGAGGAGAAAGGGGAGGTGTGCATAAGGGTTTTTCTGGCATTTCTGGAGGTATCTCAGGGGAATTACTTTCAGAATAAACACATCCCTGTTGATTCCTTTACTGTGAGTGAAGAGGCAGCATCTAAGCTTTACACCAGCGTTCTTGATTTCAACACGAGGCTGGTTGTTTGCTGCTGATTCTGACTCAGATTCTGAGCTATTTGGGAATCATCTGTGCAGGGAGGAGTGTCTGTGGTTTATACTACTGAGAGTATAATACCACCAAGGGTATATCCTTCTCCAGTAGGAGAAGTCATAGCAACGAGGAGGCAGGATGCCGCGTCAGGCAGCATGTCAGGCATCCTCAAATTAAAACAGGTTGGAAATCAGAGTTGCTTGCACACTGCCTGCGACCTCGGAGCGTACTGAGAACACCGATGTGGTTCTTGCTTCTCCCAGGGAAGAGGGAGAAGGGAAGGAGTGACTGTGGCAGGGGGATCGGACTGGATGATCTTTCGAGCTCCCTTCCAGTCCCTAATGTTCTGTGATTCTGTGAAATGGGCATTACTCCTGTTGTTGATATCAGCTGGTCTCTTGCTGGCTTGCAAGTGTCACTTTTTTATCACTTCTAAGAAATGTTTGAACCAGCTGAGAAAACCACCACAGGGATGAAGTAGAGATGGTGTCTTTTGAGAAGAGCTCAGCTGGTAGTTCTCCTGATGCCGGCTGCCCAGGGAGAACTCTGCCAAGGAATCATAGAATGTATTAGGTGGAAGAGACTTCCAAAGATGATTTAGTCCAACTCCCCTACACAAGCAGGACCATCAGTCACCAGACCAGATTGCCCAGAGCCCCATCCAGCCTGACCTTGAACGACTCCAGTGATGGGGACTCCACCACCTCTCTAGGCAGCCTGTTCCAGGGGTCCACCACCCTCAACCCCAACTTCTTCAACCTGTCTTCATCAAGAGAGGTGCTCTGAGCTTTTCATGGCCTCCTCTGGACTTGCCTCACCTTCAGCTGGAACAGGAGCAAGATGTCGGCTGACCAGGTGGATGTCAGACTGACTGAGTCTGGAAGTGCTTAGGAAAGATGAAGCCTTGTGAGGATTTGCTGTAGGCTGAGCAAATCCAGTCTTGTGCTCCTGAATGGGGTGGTTCAGTGTCAGAAGACAGAGCAGGCGAAGTGCCCATCGTTTCAGACATTAGAGGTTGAAGTCCTTTGAATTTGTCTAATAGAAGAGGTGGTTGTCCTGGTAGAGATAAACTTCAGGGCCAGGAGTACATAAATCGCAGAACACTAGGGATTGGAAGGGACCTCGAAGGATCATCCAGTCCAAACCCCCTGCCAGAGCAGGGTCACTAGACCAAGTCGCACAGGACCACACCCAGGTGGGTTTTAAATGTCTCCAGAGAGGAGACTCCACAACTCCCCCTTGGCACAATATTCCAGATGCAGAGTGATCAGTTGAGTCGCCATCCCTGGACGTGTTTAAAAGATGCTTAGATGTAGTGTGGGGGATCTGGTTTAGGGGTGACCTTGTAGAGTAGGATTGATGGCTGGACTGGTCTTTTCCAACCTGAGTGGTTCTGTGACTCTGTGAGTGTTCCTAGGGAAAACCTTCCCTGTGGCTGATCTTCCACGAGAGGGAGCTAGAATTGTCTGGAAAACGTCAGCATGGGGGATGCTGCCGACCTGAAACCATGCCAGGCTATCCCCATCACGCCGCTGGTGTGGCTCAAGTGCCGAGCACAGGGCACTGTGGCTCCTGTGGCCGTCTCAGCAGGGCACTGCTGACCAGCCAGGGACCTGCTCTGCTCCTCTCCATCAACATCCACACCACTGACCCTCTTTTCCCCCCCACACTCGCTGTGTGCTTGGGCGCTTTGCGAAGGGCTAGCAACCGCGACGTTGTGCAAAGCCACGTCTCAGTGATGTTAGCCCAGCTCGGATGGTGAAGAGGGGGGTGACCCCATCAATGTTTATAAATGTGGAAAGAGCTAGTGTCAGGAGGACAGAGCCAGGCTCTGCTCAGGGGTGTCCAGTGATAGGTCAAGGGGCAGTGGGTACAAGCTGGAGCAGAGGAGGTTCCATGTGAGCATGAGGAAAGACTTTTTCACTGTGAGGGTGATGGAGCCCTGGCAAGGGCTGCCCAGAGGGGCTGTGGAGTCTCCCGCTCTGGAGGCTTTCAAAAACCTCCGTGGATGCAGCCCTGAGTGATCTGTTCTAGGGGATCCTTCTCTGGCCGGGGGGTTGGACATGAGTTTTTGATTTGCCTTCCATCCTCTGAGTTTCTGTGGTTCTGTGATTAGCCAGAAGTGCGGTTTGCAAGCAGAGTTTAGTGTGCTGCATATGTGAGCAACTAGCTGCAGGAGACAAATGGGGAGGTGAAACCAGATTAAATAGGCAGTACCACCCTCTGCAGTAAAATGCAGGAGCAGGTTTTGGATCACAGACTCAAAACATTAGGGATTGGACGGGACCTCGAAAGATCATCTAGTCCCATCCCCCTGCCACAGCAGCATCACCTAGAGCTGGACGTGTGAAGCTGATTTAACAAACCACAGAGCCCCTGATTGGAACCTTTTTCTAGGAACACGTGTGCTCCATGGAAAACAACAGCCTTATGAAATCAATAAGTGGGTGATGATGGGTTTCAGAAAGACTTGGAGTTTTGGAATCAGCGGCAATGGAAAATAACTGCGCTGGAGGAGTAGTCCGGGTGCTGAAAAATGCTGCTGCTGCTGCAAGGTCTTTGTCTGGCAAGTCCGTGCGCCTTGGGAAAGGCAGGTGAGACTGCTGCTCGACCACACGGAGCGTGCAGTGAATCCTGCGCTGGCAATGTGGAGCCATCTGAGCTGGGGAGCGTGCTGGGGGAGGTGTGAAGAAATCTCTCCTGCCTCAGAGCAGCACCCAGCGTCGAGGGCAGAGGTCTGCACGAAGGTACAGGAAGAAAATGAGAAACTCTGGAAATCTCTGAAATGAGCAAAGTGGAGAAACCCCTCTGCTTTCAAATCAACAACAGTAAGCAAGAACAAGTCTGATCTTTGCAGTGAACAATCTTGCTTATTGCGTCGTTGGATGTTGAAAACCCACTTCTTCGAGCATGAGGTGGGAGGACTTCAAGATTTGATGTGTGTGTGTGTGCAAGGGACAGGACAACAGAATCACAGAACGTTAGGGGATGGAAGGGACCTTGAGAGATCATCTAGTCCAATCCCCCTGCCACAGCAGGATGACCAGCTACAGTTCATTTGAAATATCAAGTCTAAACCTACCCTGTTGTAACTTGAACATAGTCCCTCTTGTTCTATCACTGATTGCTTGTGAGAAGGGACCAGCACCACCTTCTCCATAACATCCTTTCAGGTAGTTGTAGAGAGTGATGAGGTCTCCTCTCAGCCTCCTCTTCTTCAAATTAAAGAGCTTTTCTCCAAGCTCAAGAGACCCAACTCCCTCAGCCTTTCCTCATCAGGGAGATGTTCTACTCCATCATCTTTAGGGCTCTTCTGGACTCTCTCCAGCAGCTCTGTGTCCTTCTTGAACTGAGGGGCCAAGAACTGGACACAATATTCCAGATGTAGTCCCACCAGGGCAGAGTAGAGGGGGAGGAGAACCTCTCTTGATCCACTAACCACCCACCATCTAATCCAACCCAGGATGTCACTGGCCTCCTTGGGCACAAGGGCACAGTGCTGGGACGTGATGCTCTGGAGGATAATGCAGAAGGAACATTTGCATCTAGAGAGTATTGGGGACATCTTCATGGGGCTCACGGTGTCCCTTCAGATGAAACAGAGCCAGACTGTAGTTCAGGCTTCTTCGTCAGCTTTGCGTGTGACTCTTCCAAATACAATCTCCGTCGCTAGAGAGCTCCAACATGAATGAACACGTGGCTAAAACTTCTTATCAAGGCAGATCTGAACAGCTAATCAAGCGACGAGAACCAAAGTACATGGGAAATACTTGGTGCCATCAAGGGACACTGCAGTCAGCTTGTTTCGTGCGGAACATCCCTTCAGCCAGTCCTTTACAGCTCTCCCTGTTGTGATGTTCGCAGTCAAGCGGCGGTTACGAGGGAAGAGGTATCTTTGAGGAAACATCTCAGCGAGTGCCTTAATTGTTGAGTAAAAATGACTTCCTGTATGGCGAGGGAGGAAACACTTGGCAAGTCCGTCTGTGAGCTGATTTTTTTAACGACTGCTTTGATGTAAATCCTAGAAGATCACAAAGCAAACAGTTTCCATGAGAAGTTGCTTCCTCTCATTTGTTCTTGGAGGTCTTTTTTTCTGTGTCTGCTTCTGTTTGATTTTGTTGTTTTTAGAGGCACATATTCAGCTCCTGTCTTTAAACACAAGGGCAAAAGGACCCCAAGGAGCTCAAGGGTTGGAGAATAGTGACCAAGGCAAAGCAGAGGCTGTGCTGACCTTTATGAAAGAACAAGTTCATGGGGTGTACAGTCTGGCATCTAGGGAGGAACAACCCCAGGTGCCAGTAGAGGTTGGGGACTGACCTGTTGGGGAGCAGTGCAGGAGAAAGGGTCCTGGGGGTCCTGGTGGACAGCAGAATGACCATCAGCCAGCAGCATGCTCTTGTGGCCAAGAAGGCCAATGGCATCCTGGGGTGGATCAGGACAGGGGTGGTTAGCAGACTGAGAGAGGTTCTCCTCCCCCTCTACTCTGCCCTGATGAGACCACATCTGGAATCTTGTGTCCAGTTCTGGGCCCCTCAGTTCCAGAAGGACACAGAGCTGCTGGAGAGAGTCCAGCACAGAGCCACAAAGATGATGAAGGGAGTGGAGCATCTCCCTGATGAGGAAAGGCTGAGGGAGCTGGGTCTCTTGAGCTTGGAGAAGAGGAGACAGAGGGGTGACCTCGTTAATGTTTATAAACATGTGAAGGGTGGGTGTCAGGAGGATGGAGCCAGGTTCTGCTCAGTGTCATCTCATAACAGGACAAGGGACAATGGGTGTGAGCTGGAACACTGGACGTTCCACATCAATCTGGGAAGGAACTTCTTCCCAGTGAGGGTGACAAAGCACTGGAAGGGGCTGCCCAGGGGGGTTGTGGAGTCTCCGTCTCTGGAGATGTTTAAAACCCACCTGGATATGTTCCTGTGTGACTTGGTCTAGGTGGTCCTGCTCTGGCGGGGGGATTGGACTGGATGATCTTTCAAGGTCCCTTCCAATCCCTAGCATTCTGTGATTCTGTGCAAGAAGGGTTTTTAATTCCAGGGCAGGAGCACCGTGTTCAACACTTAGGGGTGGAGAAGGAGGACGTTGAAGAATAGGAGAGCTACATGCTAGTGCTTCAAAGTAATCTTGTCGTTTGAAATATTAATGGGTTTTCTTTCGCGGTCTATTTGTCTCGCCGTGCCCGTAATCCCAAGTCTCACGTTGTCGTTATTAGACTGCATCAATTTCGATGTCTGCTCCGTGTTGCCATCATGGCTGTATTAAATCTCACAAATCTTAAAGAAGCTTTTGTCTGCTCATGCTAAAAGCTCTTCTGCTTCCCAGCTGATCTCTGGGTATCAAAACTCATTCTAGGTAGTATTTCCTAAACCAAAGAGTGAAAATTGGGGTCCTGTGATGTTTGGAAGGGTACTCACCATACAGGCAATAAAGAAATAAATACTACAGCTGTAAGTCAGGGCTCCAACTAGTTACTACCCAAAAACAAATGGTGGTTGATTAACCTCTGACATTTAGGATCCCCATGTAAGGGAAGGTACCTATTAGCTCTGAGGGGCTGGAGAGGGTCCAAAGAGCAAGGATGCTGGTGAAGGAGGACAGGTCTGATGAGGAGTGGCTGAGGGAACTGGGGTGGTTCACTCTGGAGAGAAGGAGGCTGAGGAGAGACCTTATTGCTCTTTACAGCTACCTGGAAGGAGTGTAGAGAGGTGGAGGTCGGTCTCTTCTCCCAAGTCACTAGCGATAGGACAAGAGGAAACGGGATCAAGCTGTGCCAGGGGAGGTTTAGATCGGTCATCAGAACCACTCTGTTAGGGATTGGATCAGGCTGCCCAGGGAAGAGGTGGAGCTGCTGTCCTTGGAGGGGTTCAAAAACATGTAGATCTGGTACTCGATAACCTGGTTTAGTGGGCAGGGTGGGGCTGGGTTGATGGTTGGATTTTATGATCTTGAAGGACTCTTCCATCCTCAATGATTCCATGATTCTAGACTTTTCCTTTGTAAAACCCAATCTAGCTGGGTTTTAAGGTAGGTCTGTTTGCCAGGAGCATGCCTCGTTCAGCACAATCTTCTCACCTCTCTGCACAGTTAAAGACGAGCTCTGGTCAGAAGAGTGTTGGCAGCCAAGAGCAGCTGGGCTGAACCCAGGGTGTCTTGTCTACAGGCTGCTTTGTTTCCCTAAAACAGGCTTCCACTGGCAGCACTGCTTAGCTACAAAACTATGTTTTGAAACCCTGCAAGATACTTTTCCATACTCGGCAGCAGTTGTTCTGGTCACTTTAGCGTCCAGGACATGTTCAAGCCTACAGCGTTAGAGCCGTTCCCTCACACTGCTGCACATTGCAGAAGAAAAGAACATCACGGAACTATTGAGGCTGGAAAAGCCCTCTGAGCTCATCCAGCCCAGCCCAGGACCTAACATCACCACAGTGGCCACACCCCAGGGCACTAAGGGCCACAGCCAGGCTGCCCTTCAACACCTCCAGGGACGGGGACTCCACCACTGCTCTGGGCAGTCCATTCCAGGGTCTGATCATCATTTCCATGAGGAAGGGCTTCCTAACATCCAACCTAACCCTCCCCTGGTGCAGCTTCAGGCCCTGCTCTCTCATCCTATCGCTAGTTGTCTGGGAGAAGAGCCCAAACCCCACCTGACTACAACCTCCCTTCAGGTAGTTGTAGAGAGGGAGAAGGTCCCCACTGAGTCTCCTCTTCTCCAGGCTAAACACCCCCAACTCCCTTAACCTCTCCTCACCAGATTTTCCTTGTCGTAGGAAGGTTGGGCTAGATGACCTGTGAAGGTCCCTTCCCACCCAGTACATTCTATGGGTCTGTGATTCTACCCCCTGGCTGGGCGGCAGCTCCTGGGGTGTGGCTGGACTGCACTAGGGGTACTTCAGCGAAGCCGTGACCAGCACTGCCAGTGAGCACCTGCTCTCCCTCACATACCCACCGCTCCTGGTCTGGTCTGGACACAGTTCAGGTCAGACAGCCCCTCACTTCTGCGGCTGGTTTTCTTCCGCCCAGAGCTGTAAACCGTCGTTTCGGAAGTGGAGGTGGGCTCGTTGTTACGTGACAAACCGTTTGCTAACAGCTTCTGCCAGCGGGTCGGTGACTGGCAGGAAGAACTCGTTTCTGTCAATCCCTTCACATCTGCTGGAGAAGCTCAAACAGCTTGGGAACCATATCCTGACAAGGTTTAATAATCCTGGCAGCGTTTAACAGGTGGGCAATTGTTTGAGTCTGTTTTCTCCTCTGCAGTCAATACTGGCGCCTTGCTGGCAAAGCGTTAACTTGGCAGCAATTAATGTCTTCGTAAGAGCCAGAGTGGAGGAATCCCCTTGAGGTACGGTACTGGAAACCTCACAGGAGTTTGAGTTTCTTGAGCGCTCTGCTCAGCGGAGAGGGTTTTCACTTAAATGCGTGGGTCTCTATGCCAGCGATTCCTTCACACGTGTCCCTGGGGTATTTTTAGGAGCAGTACCAGGAAGACACTGACTTCACCAGTAGCTGGCTCTGTGCATTGCATCCAGGGTGGATCACGGTGGCTGAATGATGGTGTTGGAGCTGGATGCTCTAACATCTCCCAGCTCAGGGCACAAGTGATTCCTGTCACTCACACAGTTTCTGATTCAATGTCTCTTGCTCCTTTTAGGAGACCTTGTGCTGCCCTGCAGAGTCTCTGATTCGTGCACCCGCTTGGTCTAGGTGATCCTGCTGTGGCAGGGGGGTTGGACTGGATCATCTTTCGAGGTCCCTTCCAATCCCTAATGTTCTGTGATATGGAGGAGCAGACTTAACCCCACTGTGATCTATTAGGACCCAGTTTTACACGGGGAGAGGCCAAGCCTGCTGCTGATCATGGCAACCTCACTAAAAAAACACTGAGGGAACGTTACCTGACCTTACAGTTTCAGACTGATTTCAGCTGGAAACACCCCCCATCCCCATAGTGCGACCAGAGCAGTCCTCAGCCTCTTGTAGCCCAACCAGAGTCCAATATTGAAATGAAGAGACATAACGATTCCTGTCACGGAGGTGCAGCTGGCAGCTCCCAGGGAACAAAAAAGCAGACACATCATTCACAGGGCAGACAGCAAGAGGGGCGATGCTGCATACGAGTAAGCCTGAGGGTTTGCGAGCAAGTGGCTGCTGGAGGAGGGGCTTTAACTGGACGTGCAGTTCCACAAACAGCTCTTCTAGCTGCATTTTGTCTGTAGGTGCTACCCAGTAGCATAAAACTGTTAAAAACAACCCCAACTAACAAGCAAAATGGCCAATGGCATCATTGTGGCTTGCATTAGGAATAGTGTGGCCAGCAGGAGTAGGGAGATTATCATTCCCCTGTATTCAGCACTGGTGAAGCCACATCTTGAGTACTGTGACCAGTTTTGGGCACCTCAATACAGGAGAGATGTGGTGGTGCTGGAGCAGGTGCACAGGAGGGCAAGTAAAGCTGGTGAAGGGCCTAGAGAATAAAGCTTATGAGGAAAGACTGAGAGAGCTGGGGCTCTTTAGTTTGGAGAAGAGGCAGCTGAGAGGAGACCTCATCACTCTCTACCTGAAAGGACATTGTGGGGAGGTTGGTGCTGGTCTCTTCTCACAAGCAATGAGTGACAGAACAGGAGGGAAGAGGTTCAAGTCACAACAGGGCAGGTTTAGACTTGATATTAGGAAGACTTTTTTCCCAGAAAGGGTGTTCAGGCACTGGAATGGGCTTCCCAGGGAGGTGGTTGAGTCGCCATCCCCTGTTTAAAGATCGTTTGGATGAGATGTTGAGGGATCTGGTTTACGGGTGACCTTGTAAGTTTGGGTAGATGGTTGGACTCAATGATCCCAGGGGTCTTTTCCAACCAGAGTGATTCTGTGAAAATAAATAATGGTGTTTCCATTAGAAATACCAGTGCCCAGCACCTGCCTTTTAATCGCAGGACATTAGGGATTGGAAGGGACCTCGAAAGATCATCTAGTCCAATGCCCCTGCCACAACAGGACCACCTAGACCAAGTCACACAGGAACACATCCAGGCGGGTTTTAAACATCTCCAGAGAAGTTGCCAACCTACAAGCCCAACCTTTGATTCCTTTGGCCCGAGCACTCAGTGAAGGCACCTGAGGAGTAAGATGTAGAAAAAGCTTTCATTGCTGAACTCTGGACCACTCTTAGGAGCTTTGCGGAAGTCATTGATTGCATTTGAGATTTGTAAAGCCAGTGTGGATTTCCTGCTCTTCTGTTTAGTTGAACTGCCTTTGATGATGCAGCACATATGGCTGGCTGCAGTCGTCCTGGATTACAAGCCATCGAGCTTTTACGCTGGAGGAGGATCCAGTTACTGCGACTGGTTCACGCAGCCATTATAAAACTTGGCTGGAGTTTTCCACACTGTCCTGCAGAAGACATTTAACTCCTTCAGCAAAGGCTTCACATGTATTCTCAGGAAAGTGGGTGTGATGGGCAGAGTGTGTCTGTGCTGGTGCTGCTCCTGACTCGGGTCAGGGGGGATGTACAGAGGTGGTGGCTCTGTCAAGCAGGAGAATAAAAGAGACTGTGTAGATGGCACGAGCGATGCTGGAGGAGTTTCTTTTGGTTTGGGCATGGTCAGCCATGTCCAGCATGATCCAAGTGCCTTGGAAATACGCCCTAAGAACTTGTAGGGGAGGAGGGACTGAAAGGAGAATGGGTATGGATCTGGTTTAGGGATGAACCTGTAGAGTAGGGTTAGATGGTTGGACTTGATGATCCCCAGGGTCTTTTCCAACCTGAACGATTCTATGATTTGCTTTGGCAAATTCCAGGATGCCCCCGTGTGGCTATTGAGTTTCAAAGGGTTCCTTTCAGTACTGAAGTGCTGGCACGGGCCAGTGCACACTGAAATATCCTTCTCTGGAGTTATTTTTTGGAGATTCATTTTTGTTGCAGCAGTGCTTTCCAGCTGCTGGTATTTAGATTGTCTGGGTCCCATTTAGCCAAAAACCAAACAAATACATTCCTCAGTGACTAGCTCTGCATTCACAAGTCTCACAGCTTAGTTCTCCAAGTTAGGTATCTGGAATATGACATTTTCAGCAGTGTGACCTTGTCACTCCCTATAACTTCCTGAAAGGAGGTTGTAGTCAGGTGTGTGTTGGGTTCTTCTCCCAGGCAGCTAGTGCCAGGATGAGAGGGCAGAGCTTGAAGCTGCACCAGGGGAGCGTTAGGTTGGATGTTAGGAAGCCCTTCCTCATGGAAAGGGTGTTCAGAGCCTGGAACGGACTGCCCAGAGCAGTGGTGGAGTCCCCATCCCTGGAGGTGCTGAAGGACAGCCTGGCTGGGGCCCTTAGTGCCCTGGTCTGGCTGCTGTGGTGATGTGAGGTCCTGGGCTGGTTGAGCTCAGAGGGCTTTTCCAGCCTCAGTGATTCTGTGAGATTTTTCAAATCTCTTGTAAAACAGACAGAAGTGGATGAATAAAATACAAGTACAGCATAAAAACACAGGAACCTTGGTCAGTATCTGCTGTTCTAGCATTAAACTGCAAAGAGGGACTTCGGAGTGTTTGCATCAGACAAAAACATACAAGCAGAATGTTGTTGAGCTCCACTCTGTTCTCTTGTGCCCCAGCACTTTGCAGGTAGAAAGGACAGCAAGATCAAGACACTAAATTCACTGAATCATAGAACATTAAGGATTGGAAGAGACCTCAAAAGATCACCCAGTCCAATCCCCCTGCCAGAGCAGGACCACCCAGACTAAGTCACACAGGGACATATCCAGGCGGGTTTTAAACGTCTCCAGAGAAGGAGACAAATTCCAAGGCAGCACATTCATTCACGCCATAGCATCGTCCCTCCAGAGCTCTGTACCTACTGTACGCAAGGAATTCTGCTTGTGAAACAGCTCTTTACTCTTCCTAGAGTGGAAAGGAGCTGGGAAGCCACTCAGCAAAGAACTAGCATCTTACCTAGAAGGATGAAAGAGAGAGTCCCTGTTGCTCACTTGCTCTCAGCCAGCCTGCAAGTCCCTTTGCATGACTTTAGCCTTTCAGCTTTCGGCTTCCATGCAGCGCTCCCCTTCAATGCATTTCGGACCCTGCATTTGAAATCTAGGGAACCTCTATAACTGCACTTCAATTTAATAAATATTGAAGTATTTATTTTAATAATTGAATAAATAATTCAGTGCTTTAATAAGCAATTGAATAAATGCCATTAAGGGAGTGAATAATTTATCAGGGTATCCAGCAAAGGTCAGTGGAGGGCAACATTAGTTCTGTGGATGTTAGAAGTCTTGCAGCATTTTCTGATGCTCTGATTTGGAGATGTGCCTTAGTGTTTCTCCTTTCAGTTGGCCTTAGTATTTGTAGAAACATCTCGATTTAGTTTTGTATCAGTCTTAGACAGCTCTGTCTTTCATAGAGGAATTATGTGTTTTTCCTCATGTGCTACCAAGGATGAGAAGAAGCTCTTCTTCAGGTGGCTGTATTCATTCTGTTTCAGTAGCCACTGGCTGTGTGCGAGCTTGAACTAGAAAGATGCACAAAACCTCCCTGCAACCACCATGAGTGCTGACATGATAACAAATCATAGAGTAGAACCCTGGAATGGCCCAAAGAACATCCAGTCCAACCCGTCTGCAGGAGACATCCTCAACTACAGCAGGTTGCCCAGAGCCTTGTCCAGCCTTACCTTGAAGATGTCCAGGGATGGCGCCTCAACCACCTCCATGGGCAACCTGTTCCAGTGTTCAACCCCCCTCCTGCTAAAGAACTTCTTCCTAGCATCCCATTTCAACCTGCCCTTCTC
This sequence comes from Phoeniculus purpureus, assembly GCA_028565055.1. Lineage (NCBI taxonomy): Eukaryota > Metazoa > Chordata > Aves > Bucerotiformes > Phoeniculidae > Phoeniculus > Phoeniculus purpureus. The sequence goes on from JAOXOE010029021.1 coordinate 13,616, forward strand.
TAATGTGAAGCCATTGCCCCTCATCCTGTCACTCCAGGCCGTTGTGCACAGCCCCTCTCCAGCCTTCTAGTAGCCCCTTTCAGGTACTGGAAGGTTGCTCTCAGGTCCCCCCCGGCACCTTCTCTTCTCCAGGCTGAACAGCCCCAGCTCCCTCAGCCTGTCCTCGTAGCAGAGGTGCTCCAGCCCCCCGATGATTTTCACATCCAGGCTGTGGGTTGTTTTGCACTTGTCGGGCTGTTGGAGAACACAGTCCAGAAGGAGGTAACCGATGGCTGTACTGATGCCAAAGCATCGAGTCACCGATACCGTGTTCTCTGCCCTCAGCCTTCCTCTTAGAACACTTGGTTCAGCCCGCTCCAGACAGTGAAACACACTGTTGGGAAGGAGTGTTAGCATTACAGTTGTAATTCTGTCATGGAATTACAGTCTTCAGATGAGGAAACTAAGCTTTTGCTGAAGCGAGGATGAGACGTGATGTGAGGGAGTAAACAAACCCTATTTACTAATTACGAACCCTAATGCCTTTCTGGCAGTACGGGGATTACAAGTGGGGAGCAATTAATGGCTGGAACAGCAACAACCACGTTTCAATGGCGTTTGCCTCGGTACGCCGAGCTCGATTGCCCATCTTGTAAATCAGAGACGAAGCTCCTAGGCGAGCCAGCAGCCAGATAGATGGGATTAGTCGATCTGTGCAAAGATGCTGGGGCAGGGCGACCAATTTTAGACGGTGAACACAGATGACCTGGCAGATCAGAAACGAGAATGCTCCATCTTTTTCGCTGTGAATGAAGAGTGGGCTGCTTGTTTTTCCCGTGAGTGAAATAGTGTTGTGGGGGTCTCTGCAGAGGAGCTCCACTGCAATGAGCTCCTTCAGTCCTCCTGTGGTTGCTGTCAAGCTTTGTGTCATCAGCAGGCTTGCTAGGTGATCCTGCTGTGGCAGGAGGGGATTGGACTGGATGGTCTTTGGAGGTCCCTTCCAATCCCTAATGATTCTATCAACTAAGTCTTCTGCAGCATTTCTGAAGAGTCATGTTTACTTCTTAGCATCCCTTCGGTAAGGGAGGGGAGGGTTTTTCTCTGCTCCTGAGTGATTGCCCTGTTTGAAGAGGAAACCAGGGCTTCCACTTAAGGGGAAAAGAATAACTCAGGAAACCCTCAGGATTTACCATGCTGGACCCCTGAACCTTTGCAGGACACAGACAGTTATGGTCTTGGCAGAACAGACACCAGCCATGTTGTTTTCCACTGGCTTTCCAACAAAACACATTGGCACCGAGCGGGCAAGCGAGCCCGGCTTTCCTGAGAGCTCTCTCTGTAGATGTTCCCAGAATAATTCCAGCCACCTCAGAGCATTTCTAATCACGCTCTTCCACCAGCTGTGAACCCAAATGCTGATCCTGATCAGTCACCATCTCTGGCCACAGAATCACAGAACATGAGGGATTGGAAGGGACCTCGAAAGATCATCCAGTCCAATCCCCCTGCCAGAGCAGGAT
>JAOXOE010029022.1:0-15114 GCA_028565055.1 Phoeniculus purpureus
TGGCTCCATCCTCCTGACACCCACCCTTCACATATTTATCAACATTAATGTGGTCACCCCTCAGTCTCCTTTTTTCCAAGCTCAAGAGACCCAGCTCCCTCAGCCTTTCCTCAGCAGGGAGATGTTCTACTGCCTTCATCATCTTTGTGGCTCTTTTCTTTTGGCTGTTCTTCATAAAGGCTGAAGGCTGCTTGCAAAAAAAAATACCAAGCAGTGGATGCTTTGCAGGGAAACTCAGGTAGTTGGACCCATGAGAAGCTGCCAGCATTGCAATAATCTTGCCACAAGGGAAACCTGGCTGGACCAAAACACTTGCTGATCATTTTGTCCTTCACAAAAATAACATGCAGACTACTTTTCCTCTATAGGATATTAAAGTTTTCTCCTGTGTCTAAGCTGGCTCATAGCTCAGGCAGTATTGCCAGTTCCTTCTAAACCTCGTAAGCAGCAAGGATTTCATTAATAGTGTAGTTGATGCAACTGCTGCAGTCATCTTAAAAGACAGTGTCAACAATTGCATGTCGCAATATTAAAACACGATGATTCAGGCTGCAAGCCTAGCCACAAAATTAAGAAATAGCACTTTTTTAGCTTACCCACTGCATTTCCGTTCTCCCCACCTCTCCTGAACTTGTGTTGTAACCCACTTGCTGGCTTCTGTTCAGCTTTTTCACCCTAGAAGCCCAGATCTATGCAAGGGACAGCCCCAAAAGGCAGAGGCATGAGGGATGCACAAGTATATTTCCAATGTTAGGTTGCTTGATTTCACCCTTAAAACCCTCACTGAAACTGGTTACTGGCGCATGTGAAATACGGAGTACAATCTTAGTTTGTGAAGTCTGATGGAGTCAGAATAAACTGCATCAGGCCACACATAGGTGGGACAGAGAACCTCTTGTGTCCTATTAAATACCATCACCACCACAGGTAGATAAAAGAGCTCCTCTCATTTTTGTGTATCAGTGCCAGGAAAACACATTGACTGAGTTCCTTAAAAACATATGATGACTTCAGCTCCAACTATTTTCTCTTCTCCATCCCATATACTCGTAAGTTCCCTGTGTTTATGCTGCAAATCAATGTGCACACTTTTGCAGCTCCCTATTTCAAATGGAGACCAATGACTTGATTTCAGTTCCCAGGGTGCAGAGAATAATCATCAATAACTGATAGAAGGAGGACATTCATAGAATCATTCAGGTTGGAAAAGACTCTTGGGATCATTGAGTCCAACCATCAACCCTACTCTACAAGTTCATCCCTAAATCAGATCCACCAACGCTATATTTAAGCAACTTTCAAACACATCCAGGGACGGTCACTCAACCATCACCCTCAGCAGCCCAGTCCAGTGCCTGACCACTTTCTCCATAAAGAATTTCCTCCTGATATCCAGTCTAAACCTTCCCTGCTGAAGCCTGTAGCCCTTCCCTCTGGTTCTATCACTAACTACCTGTGAGAAGAGACCAACATCTCTACAATGTCTTTACTATAAGGGTGGTGAGACACTGCTCAGAGAGGTTGTGGATGCCCCATCCCTGGAAGTGTTCAATGCCAGACTGGATGGGGCTTTGAGCAACCTGACCCAGTGAGAGGTGTCCCCATGGCAGAGGGTTGGAAGAGACCTTAAAGACCATCTAGTTCCAACGCAAACCGTTCCATGTTTTATGTCAGTCAGCTTCATTTGAGGCTCTGCCTCACGCATTCAGTGAAGACTTATGGTATGCACCAAGAAAAGGAGGATTTGTATACAAAATGATTTATTAATCTGAAAAAATCCCTCAGTAAACAAAGGAAGTTTACAGATAATCGCATTAAAGATTATAGTTGTTTTAAAACAACGCAGAATGTATTCAAGAACATCTGGGAATAAAGATGGTAGTTGTAAAAGCAAAACCTCGGGGGAAAATATTTTCCCCTCTCCATCAGAAAACAGCCATTCACTTTATTAAATCCTAATCCTCTTCAATTCATGTTAAGGGAGAGCATTTTTTTCCAATTGAGTTTCATCAATCTATTTAAATGCAATTTTATAAATAAATGTAAATATTGTTTTAGTATCTGATTAAATTACCAGTTATTCCAACTTTATTTTGATTGCTTCAATTTCATTTCAGATTTGAGAAGCAGGAAAACTTTAAGTCATAAACATAATTAAGTTTGTTATTAAGTAAGGATAGAACTTTACCTCTAGATTATAGAAAAATAAGTTATTTCATGATAGCAAAATTAATGAGATATCTGTGATTTTATATTCTCCTATTCATCAGCTGGAAAACCAAGACAATAATTCCTTCTTTCTTATAAAAGTTATTATTCCTCCATCAGGTATTTACTGTTTTCCAAACTTTTGTTGTGGCAATTTATGCAAAAAATCACAAAATCACAGAATTATTGAGGCTGGAAGAGACCTCTGAGCTCATCCAGCCCAGCCCATGATCTAACATCAGCACAATCAGCTAGACCAGGACACTAAGTGTCACAGCCACTCTGTCCTTAAACACCTTCAGGGATGGGGACTCCACCACTGCCCTGGGCAGTCCATTACAATGTCTAATCACCCTTTCCATGGGCTTCCTGACATCCACCCTAACCCTCCCCTGGCAGCTTCAGGCCCTGCCCTCTTGTCCTATGACTAGTTGCCTGGGAGAAGAGACTGACCTCCACCTGTCTACAGCTTCCCTTCAGGGAGTTGTAGAGAATGACAAGGTCCCCCCCTCAGTCTCCTCTTCCCCAGGCTAAACAACCCCAGCTCCCTCAGCCTCCCATCATCAGCCTTTTCCTCCAGTCCCTTCCCCAGCCTCTTTGCTCCTCTGGACCTGCTCCAGCCCCTCAATCTCTTTCTTGAAGTGAAGAACCTAGAGTTGCCCCCAGCCCTTGAGGGGAAGCCTCCCCAGTGCCCAGTACAGGGGGAGAATGACATCCCTAGTCCTGCTGGCCACTTTATTGCTGATACAAGCCAGGATGCCATTGGCCTTTCGGGCCACCTGGGCACACTGCTGGCTCCTGTTCAACCAGTTGTCAACCAGTACTGCCAGGTCCCTCTCTGCCAGGCTGCTCTCTAGCCACTCAGCCCCCAGTTTGCAGCTGCAGGGGGTTCTTGTGGCCAAAGCGTAAGACTCTGCCCTTGACCCTGTTAAACCTCATCCCATTGACCTCTGCCCATTGACCCAGCCTGTCCAGATCCCTCTGCAGCATCCTCCCAACAAAACCCATACACTGTTCATGACATGTTCTGTAATCAATATTGACAATAAACAATACTTACATAGCTCTTCTATTTAAACAACACATTATTCAAAGTTCCTTACTGCTATAACTGCTGACAGCATCAAAAGAATAACGTTACTCCACAACTGAGCAGCAAAAGCAAAAATGACACAATTGAACAAAACTGATTTGGTAAAAACTACTCGATCTGATTTCTATAATGCCTTTACCTACTGTATTTCAGTTTCATTCTTCAGTAAAAAGTGCTTAATGTTAGAACCTGAATTTGGAAGCATTTCTAGGCTAAGATCTGAAAAGAAAGAAAGAGCAAAAAATGGTTGTTAAAAAACACTAAGTACATGGTTTTACTGGTTTTTTCCTTTTATACAGTTTTATTTATATATCAAAATTAACTTTACAGATTTGTAGCTATATATATTTTATATATCACAGAATCACAGAACATTAGGGATTGGAAGGGACCTCGAAAGATCATCTAGTCCAATCCCCCTCACACAGCAGGATCACCTAGATCCAGTCGCACATATATACACATACAAAAAGTAAGTTCAGGGACAAGCAGAATGTTAACCAGCTCTGTACCAGCAGGAATTGGGCCCTAGCATGGAAATCCCCTAAGGGATGCTTTGTTATAACCACATCATGACAGCTGCAGAGAATTCAGTGACTTCCTTGGGAGCATAAGAATGCAGAAGGATTCTCGCACCCACAAAGGACCCCACAGAGTTGCCACTGGAGCTGTCACTGTACAGTCAAGCTATAGGTATGGCTAAGCAAGGCTTAGCATGTGATACATCATCTGAAAAACAGCATATATGGGATAGCAACTGCTCCTAACACAGAATCACAGAACATTAGAGATTGGAAGGGACCACGAAAGACCATCTAGTCCAATCCTCCTGCCAGAGCCTAGACAAAACTGGGGTGTATTGTAGCGAAGTCTCTTCTCTCCTGCATTTCTACTTAACCTGCTTTGCAGGTTTTCAGGTACAAAAGGCCTCACACATATCAGTGCTTTAGAGCAAACCATGTTTATCCTCAACATCAGCATTGCAGTTTAACCAGAAATCTTTTCTCTCTGACCCTTTCAGGAAAAAAAAACAAAACCCAAAAAAAAAAAAAAAAAACCACAGCAACTGTGTAAAATAAGTTGCCTTCAGTAAACCTGAGACTTACTTCCTGACTTCACAAGTATCATTTGTCTTTACGGTTCTGATCATTTCTAGAAGTACCATGTCAAGCTGTACCTAAAAGTTCCTTATTGAGTATCTTCCACTTCATAACAGCATGACACTTAGTTATGAGCACTCCCTGACTTCACAGCTTCTCAAACTTTTCAAACTGACTCAGGAAATCATCGCACTTGTACAGCATTTCTCTAGTCAGTGGCACACATTCCTTACCGCAGAAGGACTGTAAGAGTTTCATTTCACACTCCACTAATCCAAAATTCTGCATTACTGCTCACTTTAGTGTTAATTTTCCCATAGATTCTCTTTTTCTGCTTACACAGCAAGACAGCTCAGGTCAAGTGCACAGACAAGCTGTGCTGCTGATTCTCCTTTTTACCACCACTGAATCACCTTCACTTCTGCCTCACCAGAAAGTTATCTTCCCTGCAGAAAGCAGGAGAGCCACAGTCAATACACTAAGTCAGCAGCTATCAGTCAAAATGGGTTTCAAACTGGGGGAAGAATCCTCCTCCCCACAACTAAACCCACAGGTGTTATTTATGCAGAATCATGCCCACGCTGTATAAACATACTGCGACAGGTATATTTGCTGCCATACATGCTGTGAAGCCTAATTCAGCTCCTGTCACTCCCATCTATAGACAGACACGTATCAGAAGCTGTAGAACATAAAAGCATCCGTGCTGAACAGACATGCTGAGCCATCCCCCAGGTAACAGGAGTGAAATGTAGCTATTTTCCCAGATGGAGTAGAAAGATCCCTTTTTCCTTTTGTGAATCGAAAAAGAAACATATTTGGTGGCTGTTGCTGAATTCTATGAAGCCTTGTAAGGTGTATGTAAAGATTTAACTTACCTTTTAAAGGCGTTTGAATGAAATGCACGATAGATAGGCCCACAAGTACAGAAAGGATCGGTATTTTTAGTCTAATTTAACCTGGATGAGATTCGCTTTACCATTAGCATTTAAAGTAAACAGAAATACTTAAGAAGCAAACCTAAACTCTGAAGGCATTCAATACTGAATGAACATCATTTTATACTCGTTTGTATAAGGCAGGAAACCCTGTGATTTTTAAAGTTTCAATCTTCATTAGAAGCAGCAATGACAGCTTAGTAATGGACCACTTGTGAAAACAGTCCAGGAATTGACTTGCACTAACATTTAATTAACATGAATGCAAGTTGTAGCACAGACACGGAACTCTTTTGCTAATTCACTGGGTGAGCCTTCATTAGCTTCTGTCAGTAACAACAAACAGCTGAAAAAAACCTCTAAAGATGTAAAGATCAAAAAAAACCCAATTTTGGACAGAAGTAAATCCTCAACAACTTGCTCTGGACAAACCTAGACTGAAAAAGGTGGGAGCTTTTTAAGTTTAAAAGCAAATTAACAGATGGAGCAGCCCCATAGAGCAGCAATGGGGTTGGACAAAAGCACGTGTGCTGTGCTGTACCAAGGGTACAGTTACGACTGTTACGACCGCAATGGGGTTTAGAGCAAACTCTGAACATGACTGGAAAGTTTACACAACACATTATGACCTGTGAGGTTTTGTGATGTTTCCACCAACAATCTCAGCGTCATTTAATGATAGGACAAAGGGCAACGGGTATCAGCTGGAACATAGGAGGTTCCATATCAATATGAGAAGGAACTTCTTCCCAGTGAGGATGACAGAGTGCTGGAATGGGCTGCCCAGGGGGGCTGTGGAGTCTCCTTCTCTGAAGAAGTTTAAAACCCGATTGGATATGTTCCTGTGCAACTTGATCTAGGGGATCCTGCTGTGTCAGGGGGATTGGACTGGATGATCTTTTGAGGTCCCTTCCAATCCCTAATGTTCTGTGATTCTCTTACAGTTATTTCAGTCTGTTACAGACAATTTGTAAACAACTTGATTTAAAAAAAAAATTACTACATAGGAGAAAACAGTGATACTGGAAGAGATAATATAAAAAGTGATATGGGAAGGGAACAGATCATATAACAAGAGGCAAGGACACAAGGAAAGGTGGGTTACTGGTAGATAAATCCATTAACTTGGAAGTAACAATAAGCCATCCTCCTCAGCATGTAGTGGCAATAGCTGTTACTGGTATATAGTTTTAGGCTACTTGGCCAGAAGATGGACTTCAAATCATAGAACCATAAAGGCTGGAAGAGATCTACAAGATCATCAAGTTCACCCATCCACCCAACACCATCATGCCCACCACACCAAGTGTCCAAGCGCCACATCTACATGTTTTTTTGAACACCTCCAAGACTGGTGACTATCACTTCCCTGGGCAGCCTGTTCCAATACTCAACTACTTTTTCAGTGAAGAAATTTTTCCTAATGTCCAATCTAAAGCTCCCCTGTTGCCTCTTCAGTCCTTTTGAGAGGAAACGTCCGGATCTGCACAGAATAGGCAGAAGAATAACCAACTGTGTTGAAGTCCATTTATGTTTAGCTTAAGAGAGCTTTTTTGGGGGGGGCATTGTGGGTTTTCTTCTTGCTGTTTTGGTTTTGCTGGTGTACCAGGTAGCAAAGTCATTTAGGGGAATGATTTAGATGACATTGCCATACCCAGAGAAAACCCCAATTAGGCTTTACTTTCCTGCTATAACAGTACACTGCAGACACAGCTCATTTACAGAACATGAGAATTTGGAAGGCAACTCGAAAAGATCATCTAGTCCAATCCCCCTTGCCACAGCAGGATCACCTAGACCAAGTCACACAGGAACATGTCCAGGTGGGTTTTAGACATCTCCAGAGAAGGAGACTCCACAATCCCCCTGGGCAGCCCCTTCCAGTGCTCAGTCACCTTCAATGGGAAGAAGTTCCTTCTCGTATTGATGTGGAACCTGCTCTGTTCCAGCTTGACACCCACTGCCTCTTGTCCTATCATCAGATGCCACTGAGCAGAGCCCAGCTCCATCCTCCTGACACCTGCCCTTTCCATATTTATCAACATTAATGAGGTCACCCCTCAGTTTCCTTTTTTCCAAGCTCAAGAGACCCAGCTCTCTCAGCTCTTCCTCATCAAGATGCTCCCCTCCCTTCATCATGTTTGAGGCTCGTGCTGGACCCTCTGAAGCAGTTCCATGTCCTTCTTGAACGGAGGGTCCCAGAACTTCATCTGGGGGCTACTACAAGGTACATAGACACAAGCTCATTCTCACGACAAAGTAAAACACATCAACAAAGAATGTTTACTGATAGTAGCCAAGGTTGGATTTTTTTCAATGTAAACTTTGTCCAGGAATGACAACCAGAAAAATCATGTCACACCTAGATCCTGAATTATTCCTCTGTGTCAGAAAAAACTTTCCCCATGGGTTGGTCCTTTCAAAGCAAACACAACATTCCTGTGGTAGAACACAGCACAATATAGCAACCACTGAAAACCACTTTCCATGAATTGGTTTCAGTACCCAAGTCAGCAACATTTTACCTCCGTTAACTTCGCTTGAATTTCCATTTGCTTCTGTTGTGCCAAAAACCTCTGCACCAGCTTTCTTTTTTCCTATGTATGAATTCAGAAATGACAATTAGCACCAAACTGAAGAACAAAGAAAGCTACAAGAAGGTAAGGAGCTCAAAATCCTCAATTGCTAGTACTCTTTGGATCAAAGTTTTGAAAACAACACTGCATTAAGAGATAGTTGTCTGTGAAGAAGAGGTTGGATTCAAGCAAAAATTGAATACAAAGATAAAAATCACCTACAGGATGAATATAACTGCAAGAGTTGCTAGAATTCAGTAACAACCTGTGCTTATTCACAACTGTTTTCTAACCAGCCAGTCCTCGGGAATGCACACCACCAGCATCTCATCACCTTCCCCTGAGCTTGTGCAACCTCTTTGGAGAAACTCACAGGACCACACAGCAGCAGCGCCTGTCTCAATTTTAGCTGGGGAGCACAGCCCATAGCACACTTCAAAATCAACCCCAATGTTCCAGTGCAGAAGTAAGTAACCCGCCACTCATATTCCCCGCTGTGCTGGATTGTATTTGACAGTGCTACACCACTTCAGGCAACCTGATCCAAAAGCTCTGCTTTGCCTTTCTGCAGCTACTGGGTTCCTCCCTTTGCCTGGGCACACAGGGGCAGTTCTTTAACACACAGCACTGTTAGACACACAGTATTGCTAGAAACAAGAAACAAAGTCATAGCTCCTTCTTTGCCATGACAGAGAACTAATTACTACTGTTTACATTTTTAAACTGCATCAGTTCATGTATCAGACATACTCCTCCATCAAACTGCATTTTGCCCTACAAACAGAGGTTCTTCATCAAAATTCTGTATATCCCATCAAACAGCAGCTAAGTGTGACAAATCTCTGCAACTAAACAGAAAAAACACATTCCGTTCTGTGGAATGAAGGATAAACAGTCAGGCAAGATGCAACAGCTATTACTCCATCCCAAAGTAAACCAACTCCGTCTAAGCAAAAAATAACTCCTCTGTAATACTGAGCTGTCACATTTATAACCTCACGATTACTTTCTTACCCTATTTAGTAAGTTTTGCTGCGATAAAAATCAGGAAAATTCTAGCCGTTATTTACAAAACACCACAACCCCAGAGCAACATCAAAACTTGTTTACTTAAAACAAAAAATGAGGCTGTGAACGTTGAGCTATGTTACCCCAAGGATCTTTTTTTAAATGAAAACAGTTTCCACTAATTATTAAGCAGGGGTAAAGAACATAATCACAGAAATGCAAAACAATTCAAAATCTTGCATTTTTACAAGGTAACTGATCGTTTATTGAACAACTCGTATATTTAAGCTTTTCTTTTCACCATCTACTGTACAGGATGAAATACACAGTATGAAAGAGATTCTCCTCCTCCGCCCAAACTACTTATAAAACTAATATAAATTGAAATAAGCAGGTATGAGAATGTAAAGGATTTACATCCCTAAAAAACTCCAGAGATTAAGAAAAAAAAACTTTACAAACAAAAGAGATGTCTGTGGTGCTGCAAAACACATTGCAAGGATGCTGTCAGCTCAGGTACAGCACAATCACGCAGCAGCAGCGCTGGGTTCGTCTCTTTATGTGTCAGTAGATAAACCAGCTCCCAATTCCAAAGCAGAAGTCACCTACCTATGTTATCTCATGCAGAATACAGAGCAGTCAGTCTGCAACCACATGACAGGTTTATCCCATAAACTCTGAAAACATAAATCCTGACCCTGAAAACATTTACATGCAGGCTTAACATTAAGCCTAAGCACAGACCCACTAATACTTGGGTGTTTAAAATTAAACACATGTAAGTGCAAACATCGACACAACTGGGGCCAAAAAAGGCAAAGAGCAGACACCACAATATTATTATTATTTTTTTTTATTGCTCCACAGACTACATGACCCAACAATTACATAATGTAATACTGATGTTTAAGAGAGTTTTCATCTTTGAAAGGCAGTACAGTTTATAAATATCAAATCCCACTGACCTAATAAAGCAATTAAGCAGCGTGCAATTCAGTGGGGTCCTGATAGAATTACTTCTGCGAACCGAATCAACAAAGAATTTTCAAATATCACAGAGAAGCCACTGCCACATCAAACAGGCAACCAACTTCCTCTAGTGCCTTTTACACCAGGGAGCATCTTAACACTGAACAAACGCTGTTGTCTTATTAGTTACAGCTCTTAACGTCTAATAGCTCCTTAAACAAGCAGCACCTTGCTGATCTGAGACTTCAGCATTGCTAGTATCACTTCACAGTTACTTTCAACTACATTAAAACATTTTCAAGAGTACAGAAAAATGGGATAAAAAAAGAGGGGGAGACTTTTGGAACCATTTTTCAAGTAGGCAGCTTTAACTAGTAACTAACAAACCTCTGCGGGTTTTCAGCTATACAGGCCCATAAATATAAACCATGATTGAGACTGACAGGCTGTTCAGTGCAGATAAAGCCTTTCAAAAGCCCAAAAGTTTCACTAAGGCTGTCAGTGCTTCCATGAGAGCAGACTCAAACAAACGCCACAGCTTGCAATGTCAAAGCCAACATTTCTGTAATTACACACGACAGATTTTAGAAAGTTTTTTTTTTTCTAAACCCTGTCTCTAGAGAACAGTAGTTTTCCTCCCAGTCACCAGCTTACATTTGTCTTGCAAAGTTTTGTCCCTGAATTGTAGCTTTTATTTATTTATTTAATTATTAATAGAATATTTTGAGTCATGTGTTAGGAAATCACAGCATGCTTGTAAATCTCAAACCTGAGCCCAAGGCCATGGGCTCACTCTTGCTGAAGTCACTAGGGTCAGTACAGCTAGAGACTCAGTACTGAAATCTCCAATTTCAAAATACAACTTGTTTTTCTTCAATATCCAGAGATTCTCGAATGGTAGCAATAGAAGAACTTAAAAACACCCCAACCAGTTACATACTTTTTTCATTAAAAATAATTCTAATTGGTGTTCTTTGCAGCTTGCTGAATTTGGAATTAATCATCCTATATTGCATTTTATTCAGGGAAAAGAATTCCTCTCTCAGTGAGCTGACTGTTTAAAAAAACAAACCAAAACCCACAGCACCACCACCAAAATAACAACATGATAAAGGACCCTATTAAGGCATAGTTCTAGCAAATATGCCAGTATACCTTGCTTGCATTTTAGATGAAATTTGTTTTAATAAAGCTAGGGCGGCATATGGTACTAACATATTTATTTTCCAAGTGGTAGGGACTAACCAAAACCATCTGATGTTTCCTCCTAAGCCTCCTTGATCTGCTGCTGGATTGCAGCTTAGAATAAAGCACCACGAAGCCAAAAGGAATTGGGCAAAGAAATAAATAATGATAATAACCAGCAACTCAAAGTGTTTATTGAACAACAGTCTAGCTGGGAACAGTTTCTCTTTTGAGCAGAAGCTCAAAAGCATTTATGATTTGAAATTTATTCCCAGAGACTATCTAATGTACCCCAGAGCTAATCCCTGAGACTTTTTTTTAACTTTGCACAGAGACCAAAAAAACCCCCTCCACAATATCAAGTAATTAAAAAAGGAATTAAATGAAGCTCAGAAGTACTTAATAGTGGATTTCTACAGAAGCAAACAATCAGTGCACTAGGAATGAGGGAAGCAAAGCCACAAACGATTCTGAGATCTGTCACTTCCACAGCTCCAGCAGTTTTCTCCATCAGTTGACCGAGTACTAATTTTCTGCCAGGGCCAGTGATCATTTTAAAGAAGGCCTTGATAAAACTTTCGAACCGCATTTCCAGGGTTAAATGTAACAAATGGGGGAGGAAAAACCCCAAGAAGCGCGGGTGAGAGCACCGAGGAGTCGAGTCAACATCTTGAAATAGCTGCCAACCTCACAGAGACGGTTTTACGCAGCTCCGAGCTCCTCCGGCACAGCTGTAACACACACCCCGAAACCCGCTCCAGCAGCGGGGCTTCGCCCGCAGCTGCTCTTCGGCCTCCCCCGCACGCAGGAATGTGGCTCCTTTTCAGCAACCAGATTCTCTCATTAAGCTCCACGCCGGGAGGAAGCTCCGCTGCTCTCGGAGCTCCTGGCCGGAGTCTCTGCCCACAACCCCACACCCCTCTGCCTCGCTCACCTGGGCCCCGGTCCCTCTCCCGCACTTGTTGCCCCCGTAGGGCGGCCCAGAGCGGCGCCCACAGCAGGCCTGGCCCCGCCACCGCCCCCGAGGCGAGAGGAGCTGCCGGCGGGGCAAGGAGTTACTTACCGCCGCCGGCTTCGCACTCTCCTCAGCTGCCGCCGCGCCCGCCCGCTCCGCCCGGCAAACTCCAGGCAACACTTGGCGGAGTGAGTATAGGCTGGGCTGGGCAGGGCCGGGCCAGGCTGCACTGGTGCCGCTGGTGGTGCCGCCGCCTCCTCCGCCCCCGCCCCGGGCAGCGGCGCGGCCCAAGTGACAGAGGCGCTCCGCCACTCCGGCGGCAGCCCGGGGCGCGGGGCCGGGCAACAGACCGGCCGCAGCCTATGGGAGCGAGGCCGGGGCGGGCCGCAGCGGAGCTCCAGGCCGGGGTGTCCCCTACACTCGCCTGATCACAGCTGCCGCGCGGGGCCGGGAGCAGCAAGGGCGGGCGGAGCCTGGGCGGGGCCGGCGGGACCTGATCTGCCCTAGCCACAGCCCAGCGCCCGCCCAGCCCTGCGGCCGGACAGGGTGCGAGTCCCGGAGGTTCCACTTCTGACCAAAGTGGCAGCCCCGCTGTCACCCCGCAGGCGCTGCCGCCGACTCCGCTCAGCCACGAGTGGGCGAGCGAGCGTGGTCGCCTCGCGGTTCCATTCCTCCGTGCCGAGGCGGAGGTTTGTGGCGGGTGCTACCGGGTCGGCTCTTGCCCCCGCGTTCCCGTCGGGGCTGGTACGGGGGCTGGCGTCGGCTGCCAGTGGCCGCAGGTGCCCCGCGCGGGGCGTGGTGTCGACTCCAGCTCGCCCCGCCCCGGCTCCTCCCCTGCGGGGTCCTCGCCGTCCTCTGTCCCCGTCGCTCCGCCCCGCCCTGAGCCGGGCCGAGAGTGGGTCATGGCGGTGGCCTGTGCCTGAGGAGCTGGTCCCAGCTTGGAAGTGGGAGCGGGTGCTGCCGCCCGCCCTTGCTGCGCCGCTATGGAGGAGGACCCGGAGCTGGAGAGGTGAGGGGTTGGCGGCGAGGGATGCGGCTGAGCGGTCGCGGTTGCTCGCGGCCTCGGTAGGGCCTTCCTGCCCAGCGGGTCCGAGCGGCGCCTCCTGCCCCACCAGGTCCGGGCGTCTGGGGTCGCATGGGGCAGGTCTCTGGGGCGCTGCGGGGCCCAGCGCTGTGCTCCTGTGCGTGCAAGAGCGGGGCCGCGGGCAGGGGACGGCCCCTCTGAGCACTGGGCCGTGGGGCTAGGGCGGCTCGCGTTACGGCGGGAGCTGGGGTGAGCCGCTTCCTAGTGTGAACGACTTCCCGGGAATGCAACTTCGGAACCCTCCCCGGGGGAGCTGCAGTGGAAAATAAATTTTCCTGCGTAAAGGGAAAATTCTATGGAAAAAAAAAGGCATGCAAACAAGTGTTGTGATGCACGTTGGTCGGGTTTAGAAATGAGGCTGTAAAATGCTAGGTGACTTCTCTCTCATCAGTTCTAACTTAGTGATAAGGTGTAGTTGGTAAAACTAGAACAAGAATATTAAACTTCTTCCAAATTTCAGTTTTCAGTGTTGCAGATGGACTCGTGGTTAAAATTGCCCTGTTTCTTCTGTAGAATAATACAAAATACCTGGCAGCTGTTTTGTCAGAAAACTCCACCTGGTTTTTACAGAGTTATTGAGGCTGGAAATGACCTCTAAGATCATCAAGTCCAGCCTGCTTTGCGTTTGATTGAGATGAAAGTGTTCGTCTTGTTATGTTTGAGGAGTTACAGCGTTCCCAAACAAATGCTGAGGATTAAAGTGCAGGTTTCCATGTTTGGGTACTCAGGCATAGTAGGCCTCTCTTACTTCTGCTTTACAAATAGACTTTTTAGGTGTTTATATCATGGGTTTTTGGGGCAATAATTCTGTTTGTAGCTACTGGGAATTTTAAAATGCTTTTTGCAAGCTTGTTTTTGAGTAACTGGGAGTTTTTAGTGTCTGCTTAAAAAAAGTGCTGCTGTGGAGTGATGACCAGAAGGTTTCAGAACCGTGTTCTCCAGGTTCTCTCCTTTAACTTGTGAGAAACGGTGTCTTATAGTGATTATAGAAAATAACTTGTTTCTGCTTATACCAAGCAAGTATTTTATAAGGTGCCAAAACGATAGCACTGGGTGGTGGAAGGGCTAGAGAGCATAAAGCTTTCTAAGAGGCCTTTAATTCTTGGTAAGCTGCTTCTGCTGTCGGATCATCAGGTTAATAATTAAAGCCTCTTTCTATATATGCATGAGTGTTATTTTTACTAGTGCCAGCCAAACCTCAAACTTTTTAATTTGTATCATGTTGAAACCCTGTCACTGTCCTATGCTGACTGTCTTCTGGCTGCTATCGCCATGCTGGGGACTTGCAGACCTCTGGGCAGTTCAGGGCATAGCATCTGCCTCACTGCCTATAGCTGACTACTCCACAGTTTCCTGGTGCTCATTGTCCCAAGAACCAGATTCAAAATTTTATCCTACCTCCTAGCTTTAATGTGAATTTCTATTCTGTGAGGGCATGGTGAGTAATGATGATGAAGGTCAAAATTACTTACCAAGTGATACATGGTGGAGTTTAGCTGTCTGGCGTCTTCAATCCACGCTGTGGCTCACCTCTATATGTGTTTAATGAGCTCTGAACACATTTTCAGTACGGTGTACTTGGTATTATACCTTTCTGTTCTGGATCCATTTACTTGTTGTCCTCAGCTTTCATGACAGCTTGTTTTGCGAGTAGCACCCTGAGTAAAGTTTGTGCTGTATGCATTTAGATGTCATAACTTGACATTTCTTACTCTAAATATACTTCTCAAAACAGCCCTGAAGAGTTGAACGTAGACCTTTCTTTATGCTTTAGTTTGCAGACATTAGTTTTGTATACAACAACCTGTTGATCATAGTCTTCTGTGAGTAGTACAGTGATGATAGTTAAGCTATATGGGTTTTTTAGGCTCTTTATAACATAGCTTCAGCATACAAATCATAGAATCATAGTTTGAGGGTTGGGAGGGACCTTAAAGATCATCTAGTTCCAACCCCCCTGCAGAGGCAGGGACACCTTCACTAGAGCAGGTTACTCAG
>JAOXOE010029023.1:0-15113 GCA_028565055.1 Phoeniculus purpureus
AGGTTGGATATTAGGAAGCCCTTCCTCATGGAAAGGGTGATCAGACCCTGGAATGGACTGCCCAGGGCAGTGGTGGAGTCCTCTTCCCTGGAGGTATTTACAGACAGACTGGCTGCAACCCTTAGTGCCCTGGTCTGGCTGCTGTGGTGATGTTAGGTCCTGGGCTGGATGAGCTCAGAGGGCTTCTACAGCCTCAATCATTCTATGTTATTCTGTGATTCTCTTTAACCTGGAGAAGAGAAGGCAGAGGAGTGATCTTACCAATACTGGTCAATATTGAAAGGGTGGGTGGTCAGGAAGATGAGGCTGGGCTTTTCTCTCTGGTACTCAGTGAAAGGACATGGAGTAGAAAAAGGGAAGTTCCACCTAAACATAAGGACAAACTTTGAGGGTGACTGAGCACTTGAAGAAGCTTCTGAGAGACATTATGACATCTCCTTTTGGAACGTATTCAAGAACTGCCCACAAGTGATCCTTTGCAACCTGCTCTAGGTTACCGACTTCAGCATGGGGGTTGGACTGGATAATCTCCTGAGGTCTGTTACAGCCTCTACCTTTTCATGTTACAGTAATTTTAATCAATTTGATTTGGTCTGCTTTCCATTAATAGACAATTAATGTCTATTTCACAGAATCACAAATCGTTAGGAACTGGAAAAGACCTCGAAAGATCATGAAGACCAATCCCCCCGCCACAGCAGGATGGCCTAGGTCCAGCCCCACAGTACCATGTCCAGGCAGGTTTGAAACGTCTCCAGACAAGGAGATTCCTAAAATAAACCACAACTGCTGGGTGAACCCTAACACTATCACTAAAACTGTTTGAATTTCATATTTTTTAAAAAAATGGTTTCCAGGTAAAACCAGGTTCAGTGGGTTTTTTTGTTTCCTCTGACAAGCAGATAATTTAACATCTCATTAACATGTCCATTGATATTAAATACTCAACGTGTAAAGTGATTTCAGTTGCTTGACAGCAACATTTCCACATCTTTTGATCATTTTGTCCCCTTTGGTCATTATCACAGGTTTGTAAATCCCCAATTATTTTTTAATTCACTGACTTAGATACAGATCCTGTATTTCAATATTTTTTAGAAGATCAAAAAGGAGAGATGCAAGAACACACAACAAATTAGCCCATCTTTGCACATCTTCATGAGGAAATAAAAGGAAGAACTCCACTTTGAATTGTCTGGTTTCAATAAGCGTGTCTTTATCACAAACCAGACACGTTACTTTGATATGTTGTGGTTTTGGCTTGACTTTTTCACACCAATAAATCTTATGTGGAGAGATTGAGAGAGTTTGGCTGTTTAGTGTGAGGCTAAGGGACATGTTAGTCTCCTGGACATGTTCATGTGCAACTGGATCTAGGTGAACCTCCTGTGGCAGGGGACTGGACCAGATGATCTTTGGAATTCCCTTCTAATCCCTAATGTTCTGTGATTCTGTGATCTCATCGCTCCCTACAGCTTCCTGAAAGGACAACACTGCAGAGATGTTGGTGCTGGTCTCTTTTCACAGGTCATTAGCAACAGAACCGGAGGGAAGGGCTTCAAGCTTCAACAAGGGAGGTTTAGCTTGGACATCAGAAAGAAATTCTTCACTGAGAGAGCGGTCAGGCCCTGGACTGGGCTGCCCAGGGTAGTGGGTGAGTCCCCATCCCTGGATGTGTTCAAAAGTCGCTTAGATGTGGTGTTGGGGAATCTGGTTTAGGGGTGAACCTGTAGAGTAGGGTTGGTGGTTGGACTCCATGATTGCAAGAGTCTTTTCCATCCTCAATGACTCTGTGATCAATGAAAAAGAGGCTTCCCCTAAATGTTAATATATAAATACAATAACTAAATTCCATTTATACAAAATTCAGATTTAATAATAGTAGCTCATAGATTAAGAAACCTGCATTTATTATTTAACTAAGTTTATGATTTAGCTATTTAACATTATCACTTACAGTTGCACAAAATATTTCCCTCTCTCTCTGCGTGGTTTTTCCCCAAGTGCTGCAGGTTGCCTGAAGCTGTTCCAGTCTTTAGTGTAAGATTTTGACATTCTCAGGATGTGCTTATTAGCCATTCAGGTGAGAGTCTGCATTGCAACACTTTCTGTCAATATCAGAAGTGTTTTATGAACACTGTAAGGCATCTTCTTTTTGCAGAATAAAAATTACCAGACTTGATGAGGCCAATAAAGACTTAAGCTGTATCTGAAAGAAGGGATCAACAAAGAATTAAATCTTTCACATGTCAATAAATCCACATTTCTATGTAGAATACCTGTTAATAAAGCAGATATTCAGCTCACGTATCAGTTATTAAGTTGAAGTCATGAATTTTCCCTTCTGCCAAGGTAGTTTACTTCCAGATTTAAAAGGACTCTGCACAGGACATGATCACTGTACCCAGTAAAATTGAAGATGATGGGAACAAGACCACCCTTATCAGCAGCGTCTTCCTGTTAGGTCAGCTGGTTATAACACACTCCTGACAAGGATCAGTAGGGGGTTAGTGGATGGAGAGAGAGTCTCCTCCCCCTTTACTCTGCCCTGGTGAGACCACATCTGGAATATTGTGCCCAGTTCTCTCCTCTCAGTTCCAGAGGGCACGGAGCTGCTGGAGACAGTCCAGCACAGAGCCACAAAGATGATGAAGGGAGGGGAGCTGAGGAAAGGCTGAGGGAGCTGGGGCTCTTGAGCTGAGAAAAAAAGAGACTGAGGGGTGACCTCATTAATTTTGATAAATACGTGAAGGGTGGGTGTCAGGAGGATGGAGCCAGGCTCCGCTCAGTGTCATCCAATGATAGGACAAGGGGCAATGGGTGTGAGCTGGAACACAGGAGGTTCCACATCGATGTGAGAAGGACCTTCTTCCCAGTGAGGGTGACAGAGGCTGGAAGCCCGGAAGTAGCTGCACAGCAGGTTTGTGGAGTCTCCTTCTCTGGAGACATTTAAAACCCACCTGGCCATGTTCCTGTGCAGCTGGATCTAGATGATCCTGCTGTGGCAGGGGGATTGGACTGGATGATCTTTCGAGGTCCTTTCCTATCCCTAATGTTCTGTGATTCTGTGATTAGAATCACTGTGCAGGCCTTTCATTGGGTTAAATGACTGTGCCTCTTAGTAATGAGTTTGAACCTCACAATTCAGTCACGTGCCTGATCTGCTTCTGGGAGCTGGTGCTACGTCTTCAGATTTCACCAAAGAGTAGGTGTCATATCAGTAAGCAAATTCATTTATTCAGCAGTATTCTGAATAGAGATTAGAAAATGGATATTGTAACTTATGAAGTATTTTAATATGAGCCTTTAAAGACGTAACAAAGATGTTTTATATTTGCATTATAATCTTTATCTCTGTGTCTTTTCTTTCCCTGTATTGCATAGATCGCTCTAGTCCCTTTCTCATTCTGCTGCCAACCCATTCTCCTCAGAAAGAAGACAGTATTCAGCAGTTCTGTCAGTTGCATAAGAACATCCTTCATCTCTTCTATTTCATCTCAGTTGTCAGCTTAGACAAAGCCTCTAAACTTTTCAAAATATCTAAAAATCTGAACAAAGCCCAGACATTGACATTCAATGGAGAGGTAGAGCATTTCGTGTAAATCTACCGTGGAATTAATATTATTCAGAAACTACTAATTTCAATTCTGCAGCTTTCATTTTCTTTCCAAAATAAAGACTTGAAGATAGATGGTACTTTATCCCAATAAATTTATGTTCTACATGTCCCTGAATCAGATTATTTTCTTTAAAAGAATTAATGTGTCTGTGAAAAAACCAATTTTCTGAACATATTACATGCTGAAAGCTTTGTCTTGCCATACCTCATGAATGCTTATAAATATGTGAAAGGTGAGGGTCAAGAGGATGGAGCCAGGGACTTCTCAGTGTCATCCAGTGATAGAACAAGGGGCAACGGGTGTGAGCTGGAACACAGGAGGTTCCGCATCAATATGTGGTCCCTTCCAATCTCTAATGTTCTGTGATTCTGTGATGTACACCTTAGTTTTACACTTAGATTTACAACTATATGGTAACATTTCTGTATGTCTTTTAAACGGCTGTAAATGTACCTAGTGGGTGTTATCTAACCTCTAATATATCATGTTAATTGAAAGCAGAGTCTCTGTGGACAACTCTTGATAAAGACATTATGAGCCATTGTACCTTAGCTGTGTGTTGTACAGACTTTAAGATGAAAGTGATGCATGAGGTTTGAAAAATCAGTGAGGAGAGGCATACTGCGGGACTCCAGCACAAATAGGGAGGTGAGAGTCTCACTGTACTCCGACTGGGGAGGCCGCACCTTGAGGACTGGGTCCAGTTTTGGGCACCTCAGCATAAGGGAGATACCAAGGTACTGGCCCAAGTGCAGAGAAGGGCCTGGAGGATCGATCTGATGAGGAGAGATGGAGAGAGTTGGAGCTGTTTAGTTTGAGGAAGAGGAGGCTGAGGGGAGACCCCATCGCTCTCTACAACTATCTGAAAGGACACTGCAGAGATGTTGCTGCTGGGCTCTTCTCACAGGTCGTGACAGAAACAGAGGGGAAGGGCTTCAAGCTCCAACAGGAGAGGTTTAGACTGGACATCAGGAAGAAATTCTTCCTGGAAAGAGTGGTCAGGCACTGGACTGGGCCGCCCATGGTAGGGAGTGAGTCCCCATCCCTGGATGAGTTTAAAAGATGCTTAGCTGTTGTGTTGGGGGATCTAGTTGAGGGGTGACCTTGTAGAGTAGGGTTGATGGTTGGACTTGATGATCCCAAGGAGCTTTTCCAACCTGAATGATTCTGTGATATCAGTAAACAAAGAAGGTCTGCTCAGGGATGTGAAGGTTGGGCCTTGGCTGTAGTGATCATGATAGATTACAGCTCAGTATTGTAAGGGAAAGAAGAGGGCAACAAATAGGACTTCAATCCCATACTTTAGGAGGACTAACTGTCCTCTTCAAATATCTACTTGGAAGAATCCCTTGGGCTAGGACTCTAGAAGGTAGAGGAGCCCAGGAGAGCCGGTTAATATTTATGCATCACTTCCACCAAGCTCAGGATGAGTTAATTCCTTTGAATAAAAATATCAAGTAAAAGAGACCTGCGTGCCACTGATGCTCTCTTTATAACCCTGAGGACTTTGCTTCTATTCTTTGTCCAGACTTTCAGGGTGTGTATCCTGTAGATCATTAGTCATGGATAATTCAATTTTCAATTCAGGGATTGTCAAAATTGCTTAAGGTAGGCTAAATCCAGATGAAGCCTCATCAGTTCAAATTCTGCGTCTGAGCTGTAATGCAAAGCCGTAGCCTGTTGTTACTAGAATCGTAGCACAGTCACCCTGTACTGAAGCATCTTTGCACTCACACAATTGAATCTGCTGTAATAAAGAGCTCTATTTCTACTTGAAATAAAGACTACAGGGAAAAGGGAAAGTTCCTTCTGTTTTTGGATATAAGAAGATCCCAAGAAGCATAATTGGTATCTAGATAGTCTGTATTTAAGCTGTTGACAGCAGAAGTCAGGTCTTGACACTGAAAGCTGTGAAAGG
Organism: Phoeniculus purpureus; assembly: GCA_028565055.1. Classification (NCBI taxonomy): domain Eukaryota; kingdom Metazoa; phylum Chordata; class Aves; order Bucerotiformes; family Phoeniculidae; genus Phoeniculus; species Phoeniculus purpureus. The sequence goes on from JAOXOE010029023.1 coordinate 5,539, forward strand.
ACTCTAACAGTACAAACCAGTCCCCTAATTGCTACAAATCAACACAACTTCCCTGAAATAAGTGCTGTGTTTGGCAGTAAATTAGGGCATTGTCGTAGTTTGCATTTTATGTGATGTTTGACTTGCAGCTGCAAGACAAGTTTTTGTGTTCCTACAAAAAACAGGAGGGAGACAGGAGGTGCTGGAGCTAGTGGAGAGGAGGGCAATGAAGCTGGGGAAGGGCCTGGAGAATCAGTCGGATGAGGACAGATGAGTGGGTTGGGGCTATTTAGTTTGAGGAACAGGAGGCTGAGAAGAGACCTCATCGCTCTCTGCAACTACCTGAAAGGACAACGTACAGGTGTTGGTGCTGGTCTCTTCTCACAGGTCATTAGTGACACAACTAGAGGGAAGGGCTTCAAGCTCCAACAAGATAGGTTTAGATTAGACATTCTTCCCAGAGAAGAGTGGTCAGGTACTGGAATGGGCTGCCCAGGGTGGTTGTTGAGTCCCCATCCCTAAATGAGTTTAAAAGTCACTTAGATGTAGTGTTGGGGGATCTCGTTTAGGGTTGAACTTGTGGAGTAGGGTTGATGGTTGGACTCAATGATCCCAGGGGTCTTTTCCAACCTGAATGACTCTGTGTGATTCTGTGACTCCACATTTCCACAAGGAGCAAGAACTTTGAGAATTCTCTTCCCTTTGAGGGGTTGGAGATTGCAGTTTGACTCAGTTATGTAAGAACATGCGATAAATCTCCATATGCATTTGTGTGAGGCTTTTTCTGTAGGGGGGAATAAAACATGCACTTCTACCAGCTCCTTTGCTACCCTCGGATGGATCCCATCTGGTCCCATAGACTTGCAACTAGGCAGGCCCCACAGACAGGCACTACAGGTCACTGAGCATTTCCTTTTGGATAATGCGCGCAGCATCCTGTTCTCCATCCCTGTCTTCCAGCTAACAACTGGTCTTGCTAACAATGACAATTCTGTAGAACACCCTTTCCTAGGTTTTCCCAGCCCCACTTGCTTGTGGACAGGCTACCTGTTCGGACAGTTCTCCAAAGAAAGATTCCAAGCTTCAGCCTTTGTATCTCAGATCTCTTGTCTGTGCCTCACAGGCTCAAGCTCTGCAGCAGCAAGAACTTCAGTATTTACAGGTGAGTAATTATTTTGTGACGCTCACAAAAGGGAATTTCCTTAGCACTTACAGATATTGCAGAAGTTTGTCATTCACTCCCAGTTCACGCTGGTTCCACGTACTGAGAACAGGGTTTCAAAGTCTGGCAGACTTACAGAAAAAGCTAGGTTCTGACCCACAATTGTTGAACAGAGCAGCGGTGATTTCATGAAGTGACTTTAAGAGCAATTACTGAAGGAAAGCACCCTGGGTCATGCCTGGTCTGTAAAATCTAAAGGAAATAAACCATGAGAATTCCCTCGAATCCTCTGTGCAGTTCTAGCCAATCCTGCAGATTCAGCGGCTGTGCTGCCGGCTTTTTCTCCTGCACCATACATTCTGGTCTAGATTAGCTTTATGCTCTTATTCAGCAGCGTGATGCTACACAGAAGTAACGTGTCTTCCCTGAGAACTGCAATGGTAAATTAACAGTCTAAAAGAACCTGCAGTCAAGCACAACTAACCAGCCCAGGATCTCTCATCAGGCTGAAATGTGCAGGAGCAGGTTTAGTTCTAAATACCTTTTCTACAAGTATTCAGTTACCTTTGTTTATATTCAATCTGCAGTATTATCCGAAATCAAGAGCAAATTGCAGAATCACAGATCACAGAACATTAGGGACTGGAAGGGACCACGAAAGATCATCCAGGCCAATCCCCCTGACACAGCAGGATCCCCTAGATCCAGTGGCACAAGAACATATCCAGGCGGGTTTTAAAGGTCTGCATAGAAGGAGATTCCACAACCCCCCTGGGCAGCCTGTTCAATGGTTTTCAGGACAGTTTTATTTTCAAACTAGGCAGTCAGCCGACACTGAGGCCACAGAAAAGGCCGCTTTAGACTAAACCAGGCAGAGAAACTTCTTCAAGAGAGAATTGCTTCCCTGTACTCTTTGGTTTCCAGCTGATGATTCCCAGTATAAAGCAAACTTTCTTTCAAACTAATTTCTAAGCCTGTAGCCTTGTGTTTTGTGTATTAAGTTCTATCCCACTGGAGTATTAACTTCATCCCTGTGATACCTCTTCGAGTGCTGGATCGTAATTAGTACTTTCTGCTTCAAGAATCTGTGTTTTTAGAAATGTGGCCTCTTGTTTAAGCAAAATACTGGATTAATAATTGAGCTGAACACTTGGAATTCAAAGTTTGTCGGCAGATTACATTTCCATCCCCTCCTTCACAGCACACAAATCAGGTTTTAGAATCCATTAATAAGATAAAATAATAATTATGGATGGGATAAGGTTTTGGCATCAGCTGGCTGCTTAAGAAAAGTCTGAAAAAGACCCAGACATCTTTTATTTCAGAATATTATAGGATAAAGGATAATTGGGGTTTTCTTATCAGTCTCTAAAACTGGACATATTATCAAACATAATTGTCTTTCTACAACAACCAATGTAGGGGTGAGAAGAGGGAGTCTTCAGTCACTCAGCACTAGAGAGATTCATCGTTTCTTATGTTTCTGTGAAAAGTGGGTTAAGCTGCTACGGGAGGTGTCTGACTGACTGCAGATTAATTATTGAGAAATAATAAAAATAGATAGGATAGCACAGACAGACTGACAGACATAAATACACAGATAGGCAGGCAGACGGATAGATTAGGTAAGATAGGTAGATAGATGGATAGCTTTCTTGAAATTAGATACCTCGTCTGCAAACAACCAAAGTTATGTGAAACTTTTCCAGGTCAAACATGATTTATTAGGTAAGAATGTCAGTTGCCAGTAAAGATACATTCTCTGCTTGTTGGAATGATCTGAAATATTTGTATTAGAGATCTTTACAAGCATTAATAATTTTGTGGTTTGGATGTTCTAAATACCATTCAAGATGGATAGGAGAAAAATTAGAGGATGCTGGAAGTCTCGTGAAGGGGAAAGAATTAATCATCGGGATAAGGTTTGTGCATTGCTTCCCTGCAGCTGGAGCCATATTAAAATTTATGCCATTCAAAAGATTTTTATTTTAATGTAGCAGAGTTAAAGGTACCATATGCCTGCTTTTAAATAATAGATCCCTTTAATGAGAAACCACTGACTTCTAAGTGCCAATATTCTCAACTTGTTGAAGGTTTGGTACTCCATGGCTATATAAATATTGATAGATCACGTGTCCAGTTCTGGGCCCCTCAGTTCCAGAAGGACACCGAACTGCTGGATAGAGTCCAGCACAGAGCCTCAGAGATGATGAAGGCAGTGGAGCATCTCCCTGATGAGAAAAGGCTGAGGGAGCTGGGGCTCTTGAGCTTGGACAAAAGGAAACTGAGGGGTGACATCAAGAATGTTGATAAATATGGAAAGGGCAACTGTCAGGAGGATGGAACCGGATGAAACCAGGCTGTGCTCAGTGGCACCCAATGACAGGACAAGGGGCAGCGGGTGTGAGCTGGAACAGAGGAGGTTCCACATCAATATGAGAAGGAACTTCCTTACAGTAAGGGTCACAGAGCACTGGAAGGCTGCACGGGGAGGTTGTGGAGTCTCCTCCTATGAAGGTGTTTAAAACCCACCTGGATGTGCTCCTTTCCAACTGGATCTAGGTGACCCTGCTGTGGCAGGGGGATTGGACTGGATAATCTTTCGAGGTCCTTTCCCTTTCCAATTCCTCATGGTCTGTGATTCTGCAACAGTAGACAAGACTGCTTTTGGTGACGTTTGATGTACGTGCTATTGGTCTCCACTGAAATGTTCAGGAGACTTTGTGAACGTTTTAATAGGAATTTCATCCATCTTTGTCTCTCTAGCAAAGCAACATGCACACGGGTAAGCATTCAACAGTTAAAAACAGGAGCATGAACCCTGGGAAAGAGTTTTCAATCCACTGTCTCATCTCAGTGTTATTATCACAGGGATTCTAGGTCAACATTAAACTGGAGCAAGTTCTCTTGCTGTGATCTGAAAGTCTCTTGGAAAAGGTTAATGGTGAGTAACAAGTCTACCTGAGCCACGCTTCCCCCCATCTATCTTTCTGTTCACCTTCACACCAGGCTCATCACTGCCGCAGAAGGGGAACAATGAAAAGTCTCAGATCTCTGGGTCCCTGTGACTCAAGCACTGATCAAACTGGCTGCCGGTTGAATCGAGCGGCACACACGTATGTGGACAGACAGGCTTGTGGTAAACTCCAGGAGTTTCCAGTCTACTTTAGGGGAGTATTTAGGGCAAAGGCTTTTGAGACAGTGCTTCCAAAGACATTTTGGGCCAAAGCAACTTCAAATTATTTTTAACAGTCTGCATGGACGTTAGATCTGTCTAGTCTACTGTTTCCATTGAAGACTTTAGAGTTCAGGTTTGTTCTACAAGGAAGCTTAATCAATCGATTGACTTCCCTCCAATATTAGCTCTTGCACAGAGGATGTCCTGCGCTTTCTCAGCTCTCAGACTACACTTCGGTTCAAACAGATTTGATACCAGAGTTTTAAGCAAATTTATTTGGGAGATGTTAGAAACCATCATGTATAAATCCTGCAATTCTTTTTCATATAAAAAAAACTTGCCTTGAAAAACACTTTTCTTTCCAAATAGTGTGTTTACAAGCCTGTAATCTACTGGAGAGCACCTCTGTAGAGAGGGATCTTGGAGTTCTTGCGGACAGGAAGCTCTCCATGGAACAGCAATGTGCTCTTGTGGCCAAGAAGGCCAACGGAATCCTGGGATGGATCAAGAAGAGTGTGACCAGCAGATCAAGGGAGGTTCTTCTCCCGCTCTGCTCTGCCCTAGTGAGGCCACATCCAGAATATTGTGTCTAATTCTGGGATCCCAGATTCAAGAGGGATAGAGACTTGATTGACAGAGTCCAATGGAGGGCCATGAGGATGATCAAGGGACTGGAGCACCTGCCTTATCAAGAGTGATTGAGAGATCTGGGACTTTTCAGCTTGGAGAGGAGAAGGTTACGAGGGGACTCAATCCCTGTCTATAAATCCATGAGGGCTGGGTGTCAAGAAGAAAGAAACAACCTCTTTTCACTTGTGCCCTGTGATAGGACAAGGGGCAGTGGGTGTGAGCAGGAGCACAGGAAGTTCCACATCAACATGAGAAAAAGTTTCTTTACTGTAAGGGTTACAGAGCACTGGAACAAGCTGCCCAGGGAGGCTGTGGAGTCTCCTTCTCTGGAGACTTTCAAGAGCTGTCTGAATGTGTTCCTGTGTGACATGTCTTAGGTTCTATCATAGAATCATTAGGGATTGGAAGGGACCTTGAAAGACCATCTAGTCCAATTCCTCTGACACAGGAGGATCCCCTAGATCCAGTCACGCAGGAACATGGCCAGGTGGGTTTTACATGTCTCCAGTGAAGGAGACTCCACAACCGCCCTGGGTAGCCTGTTCTATGATCCTGCTCGAGCAGGGGGATTGGACTCTATGACCCCTGGGGGTCCCTTCCAACCCCTAATGATCTGTGGATCCGTGTAATACAACACAGCTTCTTTACCTGGAATACTGATTTCAGTAATGCCCATCATCACTTCACTCTGAGATGAAGTCCGCGTAGCTCTAAGTACAATAAGCAATTTACAACATTTCTGGATGATTGGTCATGACTTTTTGTTTCAGAAAACCAGTGACCTGGAACAGAAAACATATGAATATTCATTTCTCAAATACCATGGTCCGTGGCTTTGTACGACACCATTAATAACAATTACCCCTCGTACGGCACCGCCAGTGACATCTGCGAAACCTTAGGGGAGGCAGATATGTAGGTAAATGGTCTGACCTAGTCAGTCATGATCCTTATCCTTTCCTTTTAATCCCATCAGATACACTGATGAACTGAGGAAATAGGTTTTCAATTGAATGTTTCATCACAATTCTAGATCACACAACAATTATTTGAGGAATTGCCTCTTGAAGGGCTGTCAGAACTCTTGTGTAAACTAAGGGAAATGAGAGAGCGCAGAGTACGGAATAGGGGCATTTTTAAGATCGCCAGCTCAAGCCAGAGAGGAGCGTTAGGTTGCTTCCAAAAGAACTGCAGAACTGCCAAGGCTACGTTGCTAATTTACAATTTGATTTGTAGAAAATATTTAATCTAAAAGAAAATAACTGCGAAAAAGAACATCTTATCCTCTAGAAGTCAATGTTTCCACTCGTACCACAGAATATTAGGGATTGGAAGGGACCTCAGAAGATCATCCAGTCCAAACCTCCCACCACAGCAGGATCACCTGGACCAAGTCACATAAGAACATATCCAGGTGGGTTTTAAATGTCTCCAGGGAAGGAGACTCCACAACCCCCCTGGTCAGCCTGTTCCACCTTCTCTTTAAACTGATTCAGACCTGTCAACATAATTGTCATTCACCACTGCAAGCTCTAATTAACTAATCCAGGTCTGAAAGTAATGAAACCAACTCAAGAGTAAATTTCACCAAAACTAGGTTCTCATAGCAAGAAAGACGACAATAAAATACTCACTCTTTTATCTACAGCCTTTTCTTGGGTTGTTTTTTGTTCCCCCACTTTGATTCTGACAATTTCTCACACTGACCCCCAGGTCCCTGTCTCCTACGGTGCTCTCCAACAGGTCAGTCCCTGCCCTATACTGGTGCCCAGGGTTGTTCTTGCGCAGGTGCCAGACTCTGCACTGCCCTTGTTATAGTTCATTGAATTTCTCCCTGCTATATAATAATGTGATTTTACACGAATTCCAGGTATCTTCATAATTAGTGCAATTAATACCCATGGAAAGAGACTTCCTCTTTTTTGTGAGAGGGAAATGTCTCCTCCAATACTCAACAGCATAAAATATCCAGTCAACTTAGATAGATTATCCAGTATCTGGTCAATAACTTAGTCTTTCTACTGTCTGCCATCAGCCATTGATTTTAGAATGATTAAAACATCATTTTAGGATCATTAAAACATCATTTACATTAGTGAGGCTGCACCTGGAATCCTGTGTTCAGGTCTGGTCTCCCCAGGTCAAGAGAGACAGAGAATTAATTAAGAGTGTTCAACACAGAGCTACGAGGACGACTGGGGGTCTGGAACAGCTGCCTTATGAAGAGAGATTGAGAAAACTAGGGTGACTTAGTCTGGAGAGGAGAAGGGGACTGAATCCCTGTCTATGAATCCATGAGGGCTGGGTGTCAAGCAGAAAGGAATCCTCACTTTTCAGTTGTGTCAGACAGGACAGGGGGTGATGGATGCCAGCTGGAACACAGGAAGTTTCACCTCAATCTGAGGAAAAACAACTTTGCAGTCAAGGTTACTAATACTGGAAGGGTTTGCCCAGGGAGACTGTGGCATCCCCTCCTCTGGAGATGTTTCAGTCATGGCTGGATGCAGTTTTGTGGAGCTGATTTAGGGGATTGGACTAGAAGATCGTCTGAGGTCCCTTCCAATCCCTAATGTTCTGCAATTCTGTGGTTCCAGGTGGTTATTCTGTTCAGCAATTTGCACCCAGCTGGAGCAGTAGGGTTGGACCTCATGGCCTTTGAAGGCCCCTTCCAACCCTAACAAACTACGTAAACCTCATGCGTACCTCCACACTGTTGAGCATCTAGACTGTTGAGCATTTAAAAGCAAACAACAAGAACCAGACACTCCTGTTCTAGGCAGGATGACACTCCAGCTTGTGTTCAACCCATGCAGGATTCTGAAAAGTCTTTCCTTGCCATCCCAAACACCTTAAATCTTCCCCAAAATTTTACAGCTCTCAGCTTCTCCTTGTTACAATCCACCCTTCAGGCAGCACGTAGCTTGTAAACGCCTTTGTGATCGCGCGCTCACAGTAATAGCTCTTCACACACATTTTAAGTACTATGGGGTTGCAGTACTACTTTCTGTGTGACAATCTTTGCAAGAAAAGGAGAAAAATTAGAGCTTCAGAAACTTCCCTTGTTACCTTGGAGTTCTCTCCCTGCTGGCGGTGAGTATTATTTGCTGTGACGGGCCCTCCTGAAGTCATCCTCTGTAAATTACACTCTGAACAATACGGAAACCTTCTGGCCAAGTAGCTTCAGATTTGTTCTAATGTGAAAGAAACTGCCCGGTAGCGTCTGTGGAAGGGATTGAAACCCTTCAGTCTAGTTGGTTGTGGTTTAAAGTAAAGGTCCACCACAATCACTGGCACTGTGGGTCCAGCAGGAGTAGGGAGGTGATTGTCCTGCTGGACTCTCCACTGGGGAGGCCGAACCTTGAGGATCGAGGCCAGTTTTGGGCACCTCAGCACAAGGAAGATATCGAGGTGATGCAGCAAGTGCAGAGAAGGGCAGCAAAGCTGGGGAAGTCTGATGAGAAGAGTTGGGGACGTTTAGTTTGAGGAAGAGGAGGCTGAGGGGAGACCTCCTCGCTCTCTACAACTATCTGAAAGAACACTGTAGAGATGTTGGTGCTGGGCTCTTCTCACAGGTCATTAGCAAGAGAAGCAGAGGGAAGGGCTTCAAGCTCCAACAGGGGAGGGTTAGACTGGACACCAGGAAGAAATTCTTCCTGGAGAGAGTGGTCAGACACTGGGATGGGCTGCCCAGGGTGGTGGTTGAGTCCCCGTCCCTGGATGAGTTTAAAAGTCGCTCGGATGTGGTATTGGGGGATCTGGTTTAGGGGTGACCTTGTAGAGTAGGGTTGATAGTTGGACCTGATGATCCCAGAGGTCTTTTCCAACCTGAATGATTGTTTATTTATGTGAGTAAATGCACAGCCTGTCAGATGATGCATTTACCCTGACGGGTACTGCTCACACTCTGCTGCTATGAGAAAAGAATTCTGCAACTAGAAATCACCACTGAGATGCTGCAGACAAGAGCTGCATCGGGGAGACCTTAACTTTCACTGGGAGACACACTCATTTGCTTTATCTGCATCAGAAGTGTCACTGAGGTAAGTAACAAACAGAATGATCTGTACTTGGTTTATAATTTTTTCTAAAGATTTAAACAATCCATCAAGAAACAGATAAAACTTGATAAATTCCTATCACTGTATTGATTTTTTTTGGAAAACAAATGTCAAACAAGTCACTGATGAGATAAAGTGGCTGAGAGATCTGGGGCTAGAGAAGAACAGATTGAGGAGAACCTAATTGCTCTCTACAACTTCTTGAAAGGAGATTGTAGATGGGCAGGGGTTGGTCTGTTCTCACTAGTGGCCAGTGATAAGGTTAGAGGAAATAGCCTTAAGCTGTGGCAGGGGAGATTCAGGTTGGATGTCAGGAGGAATTTCTTTCCTGAAAGGGTTGTCAGGCACTGGAACGTCCTGCCCAGATAGGGGGTTGAGTCCCCATCCCTGGCTGGAGGTGTTGAAGAGAAGGGCAGATGTTGTTCTGGGATGACAGGGTTTAGTGGTGCTGATAGGGCTAGGAAAAGGATGGGCTTGATGATCTTGAAGGTCACAGAATCACAGAGCATCAGGGATTGGAAGGGACCTCGAGAGATCATCTAGTCCAATCCCCCTGCCACAGCAGGAT
>JAOXOE010029024.1:0-15113 GCA_028565055.1 Phoeniculus purpureus
GGTTGTAAGCTAGAACATAGAAGGTTCCATATCAACCTAAGAAGGAACTTCTTCACAGTAAGGGTGACGGAGCACTGAACAGGCTGCCCAGGGTGGTTGTGGAGTCTCCTTCACTGGAAATGTTCAAGACCCGCCTGGATGAGTTCCAGTGTGACTTGGTCTAGGTGATCCTGCTGTTGCAGGCGGATTGGACTAGATCATCTTTTGGGGTCCCTTCCAATCCGTTATGGTTCTGTGGCGGTTCTATGGCGGTTCTATGGCGATTCGTGTGTGTTCAGTTTACCCAGAAAATATATAAACCAATCTTCACTGATCAGTTGAGAATCTTCCTTCCACCAAGCTTGCTCCCTTAATTCCAGGTTCTGAGATTAGTCAGGGCTCATCTTAGCTGTAAAGACAGAAGCAAAGAAGGCTTTCTGTAGCTCTTCCATCTCTGCATCCTGTTAACAGGGCTCCCACCTCATCCAGCTGTAAGCGCTTGTTTACCCTATTTTTCCTTTTAATTTGAAGAAGCCCCTCTTTTTCTCCTTCACATCCTGTGCCAAATTGAATTCCAAGAGGGCCTTGTCCTTCCTTGTTGTGTCTTTACCTATCCTGAAAATATTTCTATAATCCTCCCAAGTGCCCAGATCCTTTTTCCATGTATTATGAACTTCTTTTCCATTGGAGTTTTTCCATAAACTGCTTTCTCATGCACGTAGGTCTCTTGCCTCCTTTACTAGATTTTTAGTTTTTTATTCAAACAGTGCACTCATCCTGAGCTTGGAGGAAGTGTTGTTTACATATTGACCATCTCTCTTGGGTCCCTCCAGCTTCTAGAGTCCTATCCCATAGGATTTTTACATGTAGGTTTTTGAAGAGGACAAAGTTAGCCCCTCTAAAGTCCAGGGCTGAAACGTTACTTATTGCCCTGCTTCTTTCCCTTACAATACTGAACTCTACAATGTAGTTATTACAGCCAAGGCTGCTCCCAACCTTCATGTCCCTGACCAGATCTTTGTTAATGCAAGATCCAGTGACACACCTCTCCTCACTGGTTCTTTAACTGCCTGCATCAGACAATTGTCATCAATGTGCTGCAGGAATCTTTTGGACTGACTATGCCCATTTGTGTGGCCTTTCCTACAAATACCAGGGTGATTAAAGTCACCCATGCACACCAGAGTTTGTGATCTTGAGGTTACTTCCAGCTGCCTGTAAAAGGCCTTATCAACACCTCCTTTGTTTGGTGGTCTGTAGTAGACACTCACAACATTATTGCCCATATTCTCATGTCCTTTAATTCTTCCCCATAAGCTATTGGTATGTTTGTTTTCCCCTGCTGGTTAAAGTTTGATGTATTCCAGTTCCTCACACACTTAAAGACAAATTGCAGCACCTCACACTGTTGATCTATCTTTTCAAAAAAGCCATCCATAACGACATTCTAGTTACGTGAGCCATCCCACCATGTCTCTGTAATTGCAATAAGATAATGGCCCTGTGACTGCATCCAGATACCTACTTCTTCCTGTTCTTCTCCACTCTGCTGGCATTTGTATACAGGCATTATAAGACTTTATTGAGCAAGAAGGCAATCCTGGAAGACAGACAGAGGAGTTATTGTAGTCAGTGGCTGGCTTTCTGTCTTTCATCTTGGAAGTCAGTTTAGGACCAGTGATAGGTCTGGTCTATTTCTCAACTGGCTGTGAGTGCCATATTGGACCCCACCTCCTACGATTTTCAGTGTAAAGCCCTCCTGGCTAAGCTGACCGACCCACTACCAAAGATTCTCCTGTCTCTTCAAGACACAAGCATTCCATGTCTCTCTAGAATGTTGTGATCATCACAGAATGTTCCACGGTAATAGTGATGTCATCACAGTGGCATCAACCACTTAGCCTGGAATTAAAGTTCATAATTCCTTTATATTTAGGTCCCCTTTACACTGATAAGACAGAGGAAAAGATAACTTGGATTCCATATTTTTTTCACTTATTACCACAGAGTTCTATAGTCTGCCTTGATTTTGCTGAAGTTCCTGCTCTCAGTGTCATGTATGTTTTGGAATAATCTGTTGTGGTTGGCAAACATTAATTCAGTGTTTGAGCTATGTTGCCAAAAAAAGAGAATTGCATATTTACCCTGAGATAGTGTTAAAAACGTGATTTGAAAGGCGGGTGTTACAGTGCCCTGTATCTTTGCCTTACTGAATCTTCTACTATATTGCACTAGTTTCAAAAGGAGAAGATGAAAAGCTACTGGCCAGTGTGGTGGTGAAAGAAAAATGCAAATCTGAAATACAATGCATTGAAGTGCAATCTCTGTTGTTCCAATTGTACTAACCTCTGTGCTGCAGATGTAGATGTGTTGCTTTCTCATATGGTTCCTAGTAATTTAAGGCACTTCTGATAAATGTCTAGATGCAAACAAAACTCAGTAGCAGCAGTCCATAACTAAATGACTAGCAGGCAGGTTTTCACCCTGTCTCTTGTCCAAATGTTGAGGTATTAAGCTGAAAAATAATACCATTGGAGACCCACAGTCAAAAGCCACCCTAAAGAAGAGGATAGGCTCTTTCTAGACTGTTTTTTTTCCAAAGCATATCTGTTTCTGTCACAAAGGAGAAGCCTCTTCTCATGAAAGTCTGCCTCTATACAACAATACTAACTCTTCTTGTGACTCCTAAACTCCTCAGTTAACAGCACAACTTTAGCCATGGAGGTGATGTGTGCCCTACAGTCAGCAGGCAGAAGGAGATGGAGTTGGCCTGTGTCAATTTTGTGAGAATAGGAGAAGAAATACTGCTGCTGAATTTGGAAAGAAAGCTGTAACCTATGGAAGCCTGAGCCTACCTGCACATTAAATAAGGTAAGAAAACATCTACCAAATTCATCTCTCCAGGACACATTATCTAGTTTTTACATTCCAGTCAGGTTCATTTGAGAGAGGTAGAGGAAGCAAGACTTGTGTGGAAATAGTATATCTAACAGTGACTTGCTTTGTTCACCTAAGATCTTTAAGCACTGCCCTACTCAGCTCAGTGCCAAGCGCCCGTTCTCTAACACATACTTAAAACTTGCTGCACAAAAGATTCCTGGCACTTACTCAAGCAGCAAATTCATATAAAAACAGTAATTCATTGTCAATAGTCACTATGTGTCCCTTTGTCTTGCATAAAACTGATGTTGTTCTTTCACACTAAGGAATATTTCTAATTTGTAAGCTTGAAATGTAGCTGCTACCCACTGCAGGTATAATTCACCCTGGCATGCATAAAGCAAGAAATCTGAATAGTTATTGATCACACTTTATTTTAGAATTCAAATAAGCAGTGCAGAAACTGTATATATCACAGTGTTTCACTTCTACTGAAAACTCAATACTGTAGCAGCATTTCCAGCGCTGTGTGATTCAACAGTCAAACGTGAGCGCATATTTCAAGATCAACATCATCTCAGTAATTCTAGCACTGTCTCTGATTACAGAAGTATACATTTATTATAGATGTGTATCTAGTGGCCAGTGCTTCATTTTCCACATTGAAGATGACTAGCTAGGCTTTGACTTCAGAAGAAAGGAACCACTGCCCTCGGATTCCTTGGATTCTTTCTGCAGGCCCAGATGTAATGCTATAGAAATAAAATGTTAGCACTCTACTAAGCAGTAAGTTGGCCAGAATTCCTAAGAGATTAGGAAGTCAGTCATATTCATATATCACAAAAATCTGCGAACTTGAAGTGTTTGTCAAAACATTTTTATTGGTTGCAACTGCTCATGTTGAAGGAAAGGAGCATAAAATTCTACAATCTTCAGTACAAAAAGGGACCATTTTTAAAATAACAACATCAAACAGACTGTCTGATTTGTGTTTGATGTAAATAAGTCTGACTCAGAAGCCCTTGCCTGGAAAGTTGTGACTACTGAAATAGTAACTAGCAAGATTTGGGTCATAATTCTGGGTTTCTGTGGATGCAACTGTGGAACATATTTGGAAGAGACAAACAATTCAGCATGGTATGTTTCTCAAAATAAAATGTCAACTTTCTGAAAGTACTAAAATTTGGTTTTTTTCTTTTTTTTTCCCTTGCATACGAAGGGGAGGAAAGGTGCTGCCACTGGTTAAAAATGCTGTTTTTTAGAGGAGTGCTTTCTGATCTGTATGCCCTAGAGAAATCCTACATGTAAAAAAAAAACCCAAACATTGTTGGAAAATAGAGAAACTTCTTCCTCTGCATTCACTTTTGTTCACTTTAGCTAGGCTGGATGTGCAGCTGCCTTTCACTTGAGGAGGCATGAGGCAAGGTTCCTGTGCTACAATCACACTCTAAAACTGAGATGTTGCTATGCAATTTTCAGTATGAAATAACATGACAACTGTGAGCCTTTACTCTGTTTTCTCTTAGTCATTACTAGTGTTAAAGTTAGTAGTGTTAAAAATACTGCTTTGATACCACAGCAACTCCCAGCCTTTAGCTGAGGTTTGCTTAGGGCTCTAAGCTATGATTCAAAGTGTCATGCACTGTTACCGCTAGGGTGTTCCAAGGCTGTGAAGTGCCATCAGGAATAGCTTGTGCTGTTGGCAAAGCAGCCTGCTGAAATGGGAAGCTGCAAGTGTTGAGCCTGATTCAGTAACCTTTGGCTTTTTTACTTTGGCTTTGTTTCTCAGCCCTCCCATGACACAAGCAGTTATCATGATAACTGGTTCTTTTTTTGCTCTGTGGTTCAGTGTCTTTTTGCCTGAGTTTGATTAGCCATAGTGTGTAATAAATATAAAACAGATATTGCCAGAAAGTAAATTTGCTTGATCAGAGAGGAACGAGCTTACACTTGAAACATATGAGATACTATGAGACAGGTGGCTCACAGCTATCTTACTTTCCAATGGGCTGTGGATTGTCTAGAGGGAGTGGTGATCTGGTGGTCAAAATTAAAAAGCCACAACAAGGTTAATATATGTGGAAATTTCAGACAACCCTTAATTCTATCTTTCTTCTCCTTGTTTTGTCTCTTTTCTCTTTCTTGACTCCTGTGCTGTATCTGCAGTTTTTTCTGGGTATCCAAAACCAGATGATTTCCAAGCATAAGTTATCTAAATTCCCTATACAAATGCATACGTGTATATAACATTTCTGACATCCATTCGACTGCCTGCAATGGAAGCAGTTCCAAAGCAGACTGCTATAAACATAAATAAGGCAGGTATGAGAGAGAAAACATGGTCTGCTTCAGGCACTCTAACTGCAGTCTGTACCAAAAGAGAACTGGCTTCCAGGGGAACCACATAGCCTTTAACCTTCAGGTTTCTTCCCAAGTTGTGAGAGCCACATCCGATCCTCAAACTGTCTTTCTGAGTATGTGGATTTGGCCCTGGCTGGGGGCCTGATGCCCAGCAAAGCTCCTCTATTGCTCCCCCTTTTTGGATAGGCAGGGCTGAGGAAATAATAAGAAGCTAGCAGGTAAAGACAGCAACAGATTAATAAAGTAAAAGCTATGCATGGAAGCAAAGGCAAACAATAAGGATACTCTACTCCCCATCAGCAGAAGGTGTAATGGTCATTCTAGGAATTTGGGCCTGGCACGTGTAGTGGTTGTTCCAAAGGACAAACATCACAAGTGAATGCTCCCCTCCTCATTCTTTCTTTCCCCTTACTTTTATATCTGGGTTGACATCACATGGTTTGGAATATTCCTTTGCTCAGTTTGGGTTAGCTGGCCCATCTCCATCAGCCCTTCTCAGCAGCGGAGAATGTTTGGAAAGGAAAAAACCCCACAGCCTTGGGGCTGTGTGAGCTCTGCTCAGCAGTAGCCAAACCACTGGTGTGTTATCAATACTCCTCCAGCTACCACTACAAACAGCACCGTGAGAGATGTCATGAGGAGGAGGAACTCCATCCCAGCTAAACCAAATGCACTAGGATCAGAAGTCACTTACTTCTTCACTCCCTGCTTTGCAACAACAAGGTATGTGCAGAACCCAGAAAGGAGTCAACAGAAAGTTTCTAAACCTAGCAAAGATTAATTACCCAGATGCATACATTAATGCTGTATTATTATACAGTTTTTACAGTTTTCCTAAAGAATGTAACATTGCAGGAAGGTTGAACTGTCCACCTTTTTCAGTGACAATGCAAGCACCTCTCATATCTAATCTACTGCCTTGGAATTAGAGCCAATACCCATGGCAGACCTTAGGTGTAATTGTGATACTAAGGATACTGTGGGAGAAGTTCTAGGCTTCAGGTATGTGACCTGGCTCTGTCCCAGCTGTATGTTTGGATGAGATCACTGTGCACACCCTTGTTTCTTCACAGCTCAGTAATGTGGCATGGTTTTTGCCAACAGGAATCCCAAGTACCTGGACCCGAAAGAAGCAGGAGCGCAGACATCTAAATTCACAGTCTGGATAGCTGGAGAACTGAGATCCTGAACCTAGTACTCAGCTCACATGTAGTTATTCATAAATACAGAACAAAAATTCCATTCTTCTCTGAGACCTGCCAGCCACCAAAGAAAGGTGTACTCGTTTCCATATGGATGATTGCCTTATAGTCTTCTTCAGGATTTCAGCACTTGAACCTTTAATTTCTAATTCTGTTCCTTTTTAAAAAAAATCCTTAGCCTGTGTTTTGTTACACAGTAAGTCATAATTTGCTTGAGATTTGTGTTTTCAAGTTGTAATATTTATTGTGATACAACACTGCGTACTTAAAAATAACTTGGTCTCATACATATGTTTTACAGTATCAAAAACTGATTGCTGTCCTCAAATATTTAATATTTAAATTTGCATAGTCTCTTTAAAACATAAAGACAAACCAGAAGCTTAGTGCACATTCAGATTTCTTGATCATATTCAAGCATTTCAAATATCACACTGGCTCCTTTATGTAGCCAAAATAGTTTGGCAAACCAAATTGAAACAATTGGTTAAAGTTAGACACATGCTAGTTACGTCTATTTCAGTGTGTTTTACGCAGCTACAGAGCTGGATAAATACTACAACCGATGGAACAACATTTGTCACCTAAAAAATTATTTCATAGACAAAACACTGATAATGTGTTGGCTTTTTTAGAGACACGCATAAATACTTCTGCTAGCCTTCGGTACGTATTATGTTAGTGTGGATGGCAAAGCCTGTCTCAGCAGGCATACCTACATGTGTACCTAATCTCACTTCCTCACACTGGCAGGCAGACTTGTGTTGGGACAGAAGTGCAATGTCACACCTGGCCAGCCTGAGTTCCTACTGAAACCTTCCCATGGTAACAGCCTCCCACACAAAGTCAGTGAAGGGCAGACACTCAACACTTCTGCAGAACTTCTGGTTCCCAGTAAAATTTCTGACCTCATTTTTCTACATATTAGAAAAGTTAAAGGATTACTTTGCATTACTTAATTTCAATTTGTATTTAATGAACTATGCTTTAGTAATACATACATAGCATGTTTTCACTAACTGTGCTACGTAAAATGTGACAGTGGGTTATTAGCAGGATATTTTTCCCTATGGAAAATAATTATGGCTTTGACCCTCCAGAATAAAATGCTGCAGGGATAAGAGAACTTATTGTTGTTAACTCTTTAACATCCTACCATAACAGCCGAACGAGAAACAGCTTATGTGCTTTGGGCAAGTTTTCTATTCAAGCAATTATTATGACACAGGGTTCAGAGATACGTACATATTATCCTTTCTAAGACTTCTTTAGGTTTTATGTCACTGACTGTATTTATATTTTTTTCCACCGGATCAAGCATTTAAATAATTTGATTTTCCTGGAATCTCATTTTAGAAGTCATTACTAAATCCATCAGGATGTAGAGCTGTGTTACAGCGATTTAATATCCTTACTGAGTTTCCTTATATTGGCCAGCAGTTTTAATTATCACATTAAATGCAGTGCAATGGCAGAAAAAATGTAACACGTCAAAATGGTTCTGGAAACTTGAAAACATTCATTTTGAAAGAAGGTGTGGCTGTTAAAAAAGCCTTTCAAACTGCTATTTAAGAAGTCATCAAGCCTCTTTTTGCTCAATTCTTCATTACATTATTGGAAATAATTGCTTACTTTCATTTTAAAGGAATGGCCAAGACAATTTCCTCTCCTTAGTATCTCAGCAGTTTACTTCAGAATAGTTTGTGTTGTATACCTACAAAATTAAAAGGAGTGATAATATCGAATAGGTTAGAATCAAGGTGTCCTGGTACACAAATAGATGCATTATGGTAGTATTAAACATCAGACTCATGGCACATGTTACATGTCAAGTTCTCATTAAGGGGTTATCTTTTTTATATTTCTTTATATTTCCTTGCCTCATGGGTGACCTCGGGCCCCACACACCTCATAAATCCCAGTCCTTACAATGAACATAGAACTATTAACTTTTGCTCAGTGTTTTCTGTGACACTCATTGCTGTGATAAAAGAGTGTTTATAAATCAATTAATTTCTTATTGCAACTTTTCTGTGATAGAAATAGATTTTATCTTTATTCAGAGTGAGCAGGAATTCCAACTGGTAGAGATCTACTGATGGGGTGAACTTGGATGAAGATGCAACAGCCAATTTTTCAAAGAGCATAGTAAGGCTTATTAAAAAATTTCCAGTGGATTTTTTTTTTCAATTAAATTTCCTTTTTAACAGTTTTGATTGAAATGAAACTTTAGAAAAGAAATAAAAAAAGGAAATGAAAGAATATCCTCATATTTCTCCAGAATAATCTAGTCCATCCTTTAAATTTTGCAATTGTTTTGTTTTCAGGTATCTTTATAAAGTTGTATTGAAATGGTGCCAAAATGCATTAATGTAGTAAAGAGTGTTAATAAAGCAAAGCCTAGATTTTTATTGTTTAAATAGCACAAAGCAAAAAATATTTTTATATTTTAATTTCTGGTTTTTTTCCACAGCGTCACTACCATTGTTGCACGTTTCCAAATGTTTTGGTTAAAGAGGCTCATAGTCTGCCCGCTTCCTCCCTAGCCCACTGGTTTGCAGATCCCTTATTATTCAGGACACATTTTCCAGCTTTTGCCCCAACTCAGAACAGAGGTATCTGCGTGATTGTCTCATCCCTCACCTCAGTCCTGCTAGCTCCTGGGTTATGGTCTCACAGCACATGGAATGGGGCTCTGATTTTGGAAGAAGCTGAATGTTGAACAGATCCTTAAAGATCACCGTGAAGTACACACGTGCTGACAGAGGAAAGCCAATGTTACCTGGGAAAGCTCAACCTGGATATTACCCAAATGTGGGGTTCTTGCCTCTACAGCCTCACTTCTGTCCCCTGAGGTGGCATTACAGGAAACAAGCACAACTTGCCCATCCCAAACCCTTGCTTGCTTTCTTCTGTATTGCAATTGCAATGACTTCTTGTTGAGGGTCAGCCTCTGTGAGGACAGCCAGGTTGTCCACTGCCAGACACAGGCACTTGCAGCCAGTACCAGCCAGCTTCACAGTGGAGACACGGCAGGATAATGTTGAGCACAAGGGTTCTGCTGCTGCATCTCTGGGAAAAGGTATTCAAGAAATGTCAAAAAACACCATACAGGTATAAGAGGAGGGAAGGAGAAAAGAGTGGGAAACAGTACTGGGGACATTGAGGTTGGAAGAAGAGGAAAGGTCTTTTAATATCTGCTTCTTCCCTCTCGTTTTGCTTCCCAGATCTATTTATATTAGTTTATAGTTAATAGAAACTATTTTATATATAAAATGTATGCTCTATAATATAAATATATAGTTATATTTATATAAATATATAGTTATATTTATATTAATTATACATATTTATATTAATTATGACTATATTAATTGGCAGTACACTAACTACCAACACTACGTCTATTTTTCTTATGACAGAAATTGGCAAGCAATTTCCCTACCTATATCTTGACCCACAAGTTTTCTCACTCATGTTCTTGCTGTTCTCACCCAATCCCACAATGACAAGGGAAGGAGCAGCTAAGGGTGGAGGTTGTCTGCCAACTGAGGACAACCCACCATGAACACCACCAGCCTGTTACCTTTTTTGTGAATAAACCACCACAGGGGAAGAAGCTTCCTCCTTACAAAGGATTTGCCACAGCTGTTTGGTCTCAACCCAGACATAAGTTTTCACTGCCAGTGCATGTTATGCAGAACTCTTGTTCTCACCCAACTTTTGTTTTTCTCCTCCTGTATCTGGTGTCTAATCTCTGTTATTCCCATGATCCTGCTCCTTTCAATTCCCTCTGCTTTGGATCCTCATGCCCTTTGCCATATGGATTCAATAGCAAAGGCAACTAACAGACAGGAAAGAAAACCCACAATAATTTCCAGCATTTTGCAAAGCAATGTTATTAAAAGCCTTTACGACTCTTTTGCTTACACATGGGTAAATACTGGGCCAATTTCAAACAATATTTCAGCTATTTATCTGTTATTTTATTAAGCTATTTCTACTCGTCCTATATGAACTCAGGCAGGTCTATCATCACATTAGGCTAGATTCTTGTAAGGATGGCAAAATCACATCCCTGACTGCAAGGCAGTCTTCTCACCAAATGTTGGTTCTGTCTTGGTTCTATCTCTGTAGCATAAAAGCACAGGAGCTTTGTATTGAATGTCTGTAAGAATTGTATAGTGATTAGACAGTGTTTTCCTCTGATGTATCTTGGAAATGGCTTTATTTTTTTGGTTGAAATGTCAAAAAAATGAAGAAAAAAAAAAGGACAACATTGAATAGCCACAAAAATAACAATAGAAAAAAACATACAATTTACCACCCCATCTAAATTATTGTAATAGAAACTTGGATTAGTGCAATTTTGCATAATTACAAGCAGACCAAGGCAGACTTTTATGATACTGAAAGTATTGGGTGACTGCTAACTCATGTCAGTCTGGTATGAAAAGTTGGGTAATTCTTTCAATACATGTACCTAATTTTAATAAACTTCTTAAATTGTTTGTCTTGGCAAAGCTTAGGCTGGACAGTGATTGATAGAGACAGCTTTTCTATTAACATGTATGGCTGTATTTTTCAATCTGCATATTTTTATAGTATCTCTGAGGTCTGGGAATCAGTGCATCCCCTATCATATTCATTACTTTCATCAGAGAAAAGCTATCATGGGAGAAGCATAATCTTTATGCACTTAATAAATGAAGACATGTTGGCTTAATCACTTCAAGTTTATTACATCGTTGCCATAAACAGGTTAGAAAGATGAAATGTCACATATGCAAAGATAATTCAGAGATTGTTGCTTGGAAAAGAAAAGACAGAATAACATACTGAGAAGGTGCAAATTTGCTCTGTGCTGTAGACATCAAAACTGTGTAATTATTAAACTGTAGAAAATGGCATTATACATAAAAACTTGCATTACTTCAAAACTCTATTATTATCAATGATACAAATATTTATTTGTAAATAAATACATTATTATACAAACACATCATTATTAAATGCATTATTATTACTAACAATTTTAAAAATAGTAATTTTGAAGCTCTTGCTCAATGATACCTAGAGAAGAACTTGTTTCCATAATACATTCGACAGTTTGAGTGGGATTCCAGAATACAGAAGATCTCCTTGACTAGGAAGCCATCTGGCACTTGCCCTTAATTTTTCCCACAATTTATATTGATCAGATGAGCAACAATGTCTATTATTTTCACAGCCAGCTGCCTCCAATTAGCTCCTTACATAAAATTAACTTCATTTCAGAATTGAAAGTGGCCTTTAAGGATACTTTTACAAGTTTAGAAACCTGACTTCAGGCGTTTGCGTTTTCAAATGTTGACCACTAATTTCAATCTGGAACATTAAAATGAAATGTTTGATTTTTAAACACATAATGTTTGGATAAGTGGAGAGTTTCCTGTATCCCTATTAAGTGGAGGGGTTTTTTTAAACTGGCAGTCCCTGGTATAAATAACACTGAAATCTTGGCAGTGAGTGAATCTAAGAACATGGATTACAAACTTCGGCTCCCCAAACACTACTGGAAAATAATATTTTTAGACCTAGCTCTCCTAGTATCAGACAAATGTAACACAAAATAAAAGCTGAAAAATTACTTCAGGTACTACTGTGAATATACTAATGCTCATGGAATAGTACTACTGATGCAATCAGCCTGTCAACCTACAGATAAAATGAACAAATTTTGATGTAGTGTCCACTGAGTTTGCATACACCCCTTATCTCACGCCATGTACAAAGCCTGGGCAAAGATATGTAGGACCTGGAGACCAAGCATTCATCTTAACAGGAACAAGCTGCCACTGGAGATAAGGTAGATGGATAATTCATTTCACATAAATGCTTATATCAAAGTGAAGATGTGGTTACAGAAAATTATTTTACCTCAAAAAAGGGAAGAGGGCCACAGAAGATGCCGTTTTTACTACTAAAATCTTAAAGGGAAAAAAAAGAGCAATAATACTTTGAAATAAACAAAACTGTTTTCTAATTCTGCAAAGTGAGTAAAAATTAGCTTTCAAGTATCTTACTTCAAATATATGGTATATACAGTAAAAATTGAATGCATCTTTCTTAAGCATGCGTTGTCTTCCTAGTTTTAGTCACGATGTTTTGTGTTTGGGAGAAGATTACCCTAGTTATTAGTGGGAGAGAGAGCAGAACAGAGCAAAACTCAGAGTATTAATCCTATTTACGTGTATAGTGCGAAATTAGCTTTTTCTGTGAGCAAGAGTGTCTGCACAAATAAAACAGTACTGTGGCATTATTTCTAAGGCTCCCACAGAGTGGTTCATGTCTCAGAGAAAATCACAGCTTTTCCTGAAAAGCTGCGTCTGCTCCATTTAGGAACTGTAAGGCCTGGGATTAGGGCAGGTGATGCTTACAGAAACCTCATGGACTGCTTCAAACTAATTTCTGCCCCAGTTATTGCCACAGATCTTGGGAGACTTTGACAATTCAAGGCAGACACTGAACCTCATATTTGCTTCCCATTTTCATGCTCTTTTTCAAAGAGGCTGTGGCTAACACTTGCCAATGAGAATTTGTCTCCATAAAACGTACAGCCTAGTAGGATGACTATGAGCCAGCAATGTGCCCTTGTGGCCAAGAGGGCCAACAGCATCCTGGGGTGGATCACAATGGGGGTGGTTAGCAGATCGAGAGAGGTCCTTCTCACCTTCTACTCTGCCCTAGTGAGACCACATCTGGAGTATTGTGTCCAGTTCTGGGCCCCTCAGTTCTAGAAGGACATAGAGCTGCTGGAGGGTGTCCAGCGTAGAGCCACGAACATGGTGAAGGAAGTAGAACACCTCCCTGATGAGGAAAGGCTGAGGGAGCTGGGTCTCTTCAGCTTGGAAGAGACTGAAGTGTGACCTCATTAACGTCTATAAATATTTGAAGGTTGGGTGTCAGAAGGATGGAGCCAGGCTCTTCTCAATGTCATCTAGTGATAGGATGAGGGGCAATGGGTGTAAGCTGGAGCACAGAAGGTTCCACATGAGAAGGAACTTCTTCACAGTGAAGGTGAAGAGCATGGAACAGGCTGCCCAGGAGAGTTGTTGAGTCTCCTTCACTGGAGATGTTTAAGACCTGCCTGGATCAATCACTGTCATCAATCATTGCCTGGATCAAACACAATCACTGTGCAATTTGGTCTAGGTGATCCAGCTGTGGCAGGGGGATTGGACTAGATGATCTTTCAAGGTCCCTAATGATTCTATGACCTATGATTCTATGATACTACAGTGGAAAGAATGCTGTGTAGACAATTAAGGGCATCTAAACTTGTCCAGGAAAGTCTACTCTCCTTGGAACTTGGGAATTCCAGCATCTCTCAGACTGCAGGTAGAAATTATGTTTATTTTCTCTGTGATGAGCTAAAGCGTGGTTTGGTAATCCTAAAATAATTGACTAGGATATACCACAGGATGCAGCCATGCATGTCTGCATTATATTTAGCAGTCCATAGCTGACAATGCCTCTCAGCAAAACCAAGAGGCTTCCTGACATAATCACAGTGCAGGCACGGTCATAGCTGACCTCGTCTCTCACTATGTGCAGCTGGAGCTTTGGTTACCTCCAGTTTCCATCCTGAGTCTGGACCTTCTCTTCCTGTCTATCTGTTCTTTGTAAGAGATCAGGAGTGGGCACTAGCACACTACATAGTAAAATGAGACATTGCCATCTCCTTCTGTGGTATAGAAATAGTGATAATGTTTGTTAGAATGTGTTGTGAGAAGCAATAGTTGTTCCATAATTTTACAAGTCTTAATATTGACTTTGAATTTTTTATAAAGAACAGGCTTTGTGAAGCAGAATGTGAATTGGGGAATAGAGCTCTCAGAATGAGTAACCTTCTTGTTGTATGCCAGTTGGTAACAGGCCTTGTGCCAAGCTCACACTGCTCTTCCCTTCTGCTGGCACATTGCTGCATGTCTCTGATACACAGATGTTGTGAAGGTGAGGGAGAATTTGCGGAAGGCTCCTGGCTCAAGAGTTATTCATCAAGACACAGAGCACCTCTGTCAGCAAACTTGTGCAAAAACTGCACAATGTGCTGGCAGTACAATTCCATGTTCTGAAATCAAATTAAGGTGGTATCACTTGTACCTGCCAGCACGCAGCTTCACAACCTCCCCAGATCTGCCTGGGAATGGGGCAGGGGCTTCTGATGTTTAGTCATGGTGGTGTAACCCCACAGCAATGACCTGAGGAAGACTTGAAAAGGGTATCAGTGGGTTATGCTTCCCTCTCTTCCTGTACAACCTCCTCACGATGCTCTCTGATTTATCAAGGGCTGAAGAGAATTGGGCAGAATTTTTGGTTTTTACACTGAAGGTTTAAGGAATTTAAATGCAAAAGCATACACATTGGCCAGCAGTTTCCACTAAGCGTGATTTTCTGCAGGTCTCCTGACAGTGACTCATGCAGTGTTCATACAGCCACTCAAGTGCCAGTAATCAGGAAAAGTGTCTCTAGCAATTGCGCTGTTTAGTCCTGATCACATCTTCGCTACCTGACAAGGCAGTAGCATTACTTTGACTTGACAGAAGCACCTGCAGTAGGTGGAGGCCTAAGCTAGTGTAACGGGTTGAAACTAAGAAACTGCTTTGCTCCCAGGTTTTAAGGGGAAAGGAAACCAAAGCAGTCAGGTCT
>JAOXOE010029025.1:0-15111 GCA_028565055.1 Phoeniculus purpureus
CTGGAATGGGTTGCCCAGGGAGGTGGTTGGGGCCCCGTCCCTGGAGGTGTTTAAGGCCAGGCTGGATGAGGCTCTGGACAGCCTTATCTAGGGTGGGGTGTCCCTGCCCGTGAGAGGGGGATTGGACTAGATGATCTTTCAAGGTCCTTTCCAATTCCTAATGATTCTATGATTCTAATTAAACTCCAGTTGCTTTCTCAATCTTCTGCAGAGTGATTCAGCACCTTCTATAATTTTCTGGATAGTCTGTGTCCCTCTGTATTGCTTTCTCATCAAATTGGTAACAGAAATTTCCCTTTAGTATGAAGATTGTAAGGTCTTGATAAGTCTTTCAGTCACGCAAAAAAGGCTGATCTTCATTATCGTCTTTATTTACAGCCTACTGAGGTCCCGTACATTGCTTTTACTGGCAGTATGTAGTCATTCTAGCCTCTGATAGCACTTCTGGACTGAATAATAAGCTCCAACATTCTTGAAATAGCCCTTCAGTCTCAGCTCTCTTTCCTGAACAGATCACTCAGTCGATAAGGAATTCACTAGACGGTCACACTCAAAGAGCTGTGAGCAATGGGTCATGTGCAAGTGGAGATCGGTTACGAGTGGCACTTCTCAGGGCTCTGTTTTGGGCCTGGTGCTGTTTAACATCTTTGCTGACAACACAGACAGTGGCATTGAGTGCATCTTCAGCAGGTTTGCTGATGACATCATGCTGTGTTGACACTGTTCTTGACAAGCTGGAAGGGAAGGAAAGGAAGAGTTGAGAACTGGGCCCACAGAAGCTTGTGAGGTTCAACAAGTCCAAGTGCAAGCTCCTGCATCTGGTTTGGGGCAATCCCAACCACAAATACATGGTGGGTCATGAATGGATTGAGAGCAGTCCTGAGGAGGACTTGGGACTGTTTGTAGATGACAAGGTTAGCATGAGCCAGCAATGTGTGATCGCAGCCTAGAAGGCCAGCTGTAGCCTGGGCTGTATCAAAAAACCTGTCACCAGCTGGTCAAGGGAGGTGATTCTCCTCCTTTGCTCTGGTGAGACTTCACATGGCATACTGCCTCCAGTTCTGGAATCCCCAGTATAAAAGGACATGGAACTGTTGGAACAAGTCCAGAGGTGGGCCACAGGGATGATCAGAGGGCTGGAGCACCATTCCTATGGAGACAGGCTGACAGAATTGGGATGGTTCAGCCTGGAGAAGACTCTGGGGGGACTTAGTAGCAGCATTTCAGTACCTGTAGGAGGCCTACAGGAAAGCTGGAAAGGGGTGTTTTTGAGGAATTACAGTGATAGGACAGGGTGGAATGGGTTCAAGCTAATGGAGGTTTAGATTGGATTTTAGGAAGAAATTCCTCACTGTGTTGAGGCACTGGAACAGGTTGCCCAGAGAGGTTGTGGATGCCTTGTCCCTGGAAGCGTTCAAGGCCAGGTTGGGCCCAGGGCAACCTGGTCTGGTGAGAAATGTCCCTGCCCATGGCGGGTTTGTTGGAACTAGATGATCTCTGAGGTCCCTTCCAACCAAAACCATTCTGTGATTATGCGATTCGATGTATGAGCTATCCAACCAAATCTCTTATCACATCAGTTAAGATATGATTCTGAATGTGATATAAGACATCTAGCCATTTCTGTTTCTGATTCTCTTAACCACTGTGAAAGAAAATAGTTACAGTGTGTATATATGTGTATATGCTAGCGATCAATTAGGACATCATTAAAGACAGCATGTAATGAATATATATTTGCATATAATAAGTCTATGTTTGTGTTTAATGAGCTAAGTTGTTTCTGCTTAACCCAATACCACATTATAAGTGGTATTGAAAGTACTTCTTTCCACATCTAAGTACTTATACCGATTGATGTCTTGTATGCGGCTGTTGGGTTTGTATCCTCTCTGCACCCAGTCCCAGGTACTCTTCTCCAGGGGAAATCCGAGAGTGGGACCTCAGCATGGCTCCTCTCCCATAGTGTGCACGCAGGAGGCTCAGCTGTGGGGTCAGAACAGGCTCCTCAAAATATTACCCAACCAGATCCCTAGCATTCCCCAAGGCTGGAGGCAGCACAGCTTCCCTGTGTCCTGGCACCACTGCTGGGGTGTTCTTGAGGTCAAAGTCTGAGCCTCTGGTGTTCTGATTTGTCACCATCATCCCTCATTTTCTCTCTCTCTGTGTATTGCCATGAAAAGCCTGGTCCTGTGATGACCTCTTCATAGACAGCAGGTGGCTGTGTCATGGGAATTGTTTTGGATTGTCCAGTTATCTCTTCAGGTCTACTACTTTAATTTAGCTGTAATCTATGTTTATGATGGAATTTAGGCTCAAAGGCAAAATTTAAGAGATTCTAGAAGTTTCAAAGTAAGAACTCTTAAGCCAAGTTGTCATCAGTTGATCCTGTTCATCAGGGACAGGATGAATTAGCCCATTTGTTTAGTTAATATGCTAATAGGATGAAACAAAAACAGACAAGAAGGATTCAAAACCAGTTACAAAGTCATAGGTAAAACCAAAACTAGCTCAATCTGTGGAAAAAAATAAAAGAAGCCCATAAAAATATTTAACTCACTCCACTAAAAAAAAAAACCTCGATACAAAGACACATAGATATTTATCGCATGCTCTTATATATGACTGCGTTGAGCAGCTACCTCCACTCCCTCAGGGGAAAGAAACCCCCAGCAGTTCTTTTCCTTGTGGAACCATGATGTCCATCTTTCAGTCTGAGCATCCATTCCTCAATGCCAACAGTTCCTTTAGGGGCCAATTCCCTGCTCCAGGTGCTTCCAAACCAGTCCTCTGTTCCAGTCTACTGATTCCCAAGGACAACTGACTCTTGGATATCAAGGGCCTCTCTTCCTCCATTTCAGCAAACAGTGGGTTGCAAGTGAAACCTTTCCTCCACTGATGATGTTTCAAATGCCCACTCTCTCTATATTCAGCATGTTCCAAAGGGCAAGATGGCTGCTGTGTCAAGCTCCAGCAACATATGCTGCTTCTCTGAACAAAAGACCGGTTGCAAGCAGTGTCCCTCAGGGCTCAGTCTGGGACCAGCCTTTTTTAACATCTTTATCAATGACCTGGATGAGGGGATCGAATTTGCCCTCAGTAAATTTGCAGATGACATAAAATCAGGGTCAACCTGCCTGATGGGAGAAAGGCACTGCAGAGCGCTTTGGTCAGGCTGGAGCAATAGGCTGAGGCCATGGTATGAGGTCTGTCAAAGCCAAGTGCCAGGTCATGCACTTCAGTCAAAACAACCTGCAGCAGCACTACAGGCTGGAGGAAGAGTGGCTGGAGAGCTGCCTGGGGGATAAGGACCTGGGGGTGTTGGTTGACAGGCAGCTGAACATAAACCAGCAGCGTGCCCAGGTGGCCAAGAAGGCAAATGGCATCCTGACCTGGATCAGAAAAAGTGTAGCCAGCAGGAACAGGTAGGTGCTCGCACCCTTGTGCTCTGCAC
Organism: Phoeniculus purpureus; assembly: GCA_028565055.1. Classification (NCBI taxonomy): domain Eukaryota; kingdom Metazoa; phylum Chordata; class Aves; order Bucerotiformes; family Phoeniculidae; genus Phoeniculus; species Phoeniculus purpureus. The sequence goes on from JAOXOE010029025.1 coordinate 3,455, forward strand.
TCATGTGACCACACCTTGAGTACTGTGTCCAGTTCTGGGCACTACTGCATAAGAAGGACATTGAGGTGCTGAAGCAGGTCCAGAGAAAGGCAGTGAGACTGGTAAGAGTTCTGGAAAACAAGCCCTATGAAGAGTGGCTGAGGGAACTGGGGTTATTTAATCTATAGAAGAGGCAGCTGAGAGACCTTATTGCTCTCTACAGCTATCTGAAACAAGGTTGTAGCAACGCTGGTCTCTTCTCCCAAATCACTAATGACAGAATGAGAGGAAATGGCCTCACATTGCATCAGGGGAGGTTTAGATTGGACATTAGGAAGAAATTCTTTATTGAGAGAGTGGTTGGTCACTGGAACAGGTTGCCTGGGGAGTTGGAGACACTATCCCTGGAGGTGTTTGAAAAAAACCAAACAAGTAAATAGAGCACTTGAGGCCATGATCTAGGGTTTAGGGAGATGTTGGGATGAAGGCTGGACTTCATGATCCTGGAACTCCTTTCCAGCCATAATGATTCCCTGAATAAATATTTAAGCTGCACATGTTATTGAGTGGTAAAGTTTCTAGAAATACAATGTTGCCTTAAACAATTTTGCAATTACAAGGAAATGGAACAAGGGTCTTCAAGGTAACTGCCAATCTTAGTCAACACAGAGTGGGATTTCCCTGGGAAAAATATCCTTTCTGTAGACCTTTGTACCATGAATCTCATTTCAATAACATGGGTGGATGTCCCTTCTGCTGACAGAGAAGGACAAATTGGTAACAGTATAATTATCATAGAATCATTAGGGATTGGAAGGGACCTCAAAAGATCATCTAGTCCAATCCCCTTGCTACAGCAGGATCACCCAGACCAAGTCACACAAGAACACATCCATATTGTTCTCTAGAAGTTCTAAGCACCTGCAACACAGGCTTTAAAGACGAAAGGACTTTCTCCACTGTAAGTCACTATAGAATCAGTCAGGGCTGGAAGGGACACAGCCGTCCATGACCATGTTCCAGTTAATTATGTTTTAATGAAACACTTGATTTCTTCCTAAAACATTACAAAGATAATTTTGCAATAGAAGTATAAAGGCTTAACATGAAAAGTAAAAGGCTTAGTAAAAAAAATACAGACTTAAAGGAATTGCAGCAAAACAAAGTCATTACAATTTTATGTATCGATTTTATTTTTTAGGTTTTTTTTAAAACGAAAACCAGAAGTATCAACAGGCACATACAGACAGAATAAAATACAATGAGTTTTCTTTCTCTGTGTACTAATCAGTCATGTAGCACTGCAGTGAACATTGATTTCATGCATAAGTGCAGAGAGGATTTTAAACTCTGCATATAGTACTAATTTCAGCTTTTGTACATCCCCATTTGCAACACATCCCTGCCAAACCCAGAGATTCCCGTTTTCTTCTGGGATACCTGGTCCAAAGATAAGGATTCGATCCCATGGGTTTTGCAATCCCCATTCCTCCCCTGTCCTTCTGAGTGGTTTCCTCTACCTGGCTAACAAGTTCTGTGAGGTCACTAGCCACAGGTACATACTCATTATAGTCATTTAAACTATCTGAGTCCTTAAACATCTCCCATCCAAGAAAGGAGTTGCTTCTCTGCAGCTGATCTACTTCAGGACCCAGAATTGATTGCAGCTTGAGGTTCTCCAGTAGTTTGTTACTTGCCGTTCGTACAGAATCTGTTCAAAGAGAAGACTCTTTTTAGCTCTGACTGTAGAGTATCAAAAGGAGCATGCAGTTCCAAGAACAATACAAAACATTCAGTTAGTAATAACCGAAGCACTTACCTAGAAGAACTGTCAGTACTACAGAGTCTTCACTCTGTTATACTTACAGTTCTCTTTTAGGGAAATCTAGGTTTAAAACTGACGTGCCTGTTTGACACAGGGAATACACAGCTACAATCATGACCAAGATGTGATATCCCATCACAAGTGCAGTGTTACTGATACAAGAGTCTAATTTTTTCTACAGGAACAAAAAATTTTATTCTAAAGACATCCAGGAACCACAAAAAGCTGTGTCATGTGGCTCATGAATTACATGAGACCACTCCTCTCCCATGCACCATCACAAACTAGCATCACATGAAGAAGAGATTCAGGGAGGACTAATATTGTATGTAACCCACCTCTTACACTGTCATTTTGTATAGCTATTTTCAGCCACTGCTTTCCACTGGTTTCTTTCAAGGCACAGCAGAAACTAGTAAAGTTTATTTGCAGACACACTGAGAAGTGTTCTCAAAATTTCATTTTTCACATCATGCAGTTTCTGTTGGTTTTACTTCTGCAAAGCAAGTGGCATTGCTTACTATTGCAGTTAAGCTAAAAGAATCAAAAATAATGTCTTGCAGTTTTGATGCTTTTAATACAATTTTGTTTCAGAAAACCAAAACAATGTGAGCCTATCCAGTGACAGTTTTGTTTACTAAGGCTAATTTATAGCTAAATTTTGGATAGAGCAGTTGCCTGAATATGCACAACAGCATTCATACCTATTTTGTTAGACACTTATTAGTATTCAACAGTCTTTTGGGGCAGGGAAGACTTTTATGTAGATAGCATGCAGCGCAGCAGTGGCTCCTTTGTGATTGATGCTCTCAGAAGCTACTTTTGTTGAAAAGGGAAACAAAGTTTGCTAGGAAAGAAAGTCCCAGCAGAGGCTGTTCATATGTAATTTGCTATAACTGCAAAGGGGACTTTTTATCTTGTACTCAAGCTGTCAGAAAAAAACCCAACCCAACCACGAACAAAAAACTCCCGATAACCTCAAAATACTTCCTTTATTATCTGCCTGAAGCCCAATGTTAATTCATTAACAGCATGTTTGAGCAAGAAAGTGGCTCTTCCACTGCACATTTAGCCATAAATCCAACTTTTGTCCTTGTTACAAACAATGAACATCACAGAATATCAACATAAATGAGGGTCACCACTTAAAGTTACTGTTAACATTACTGTAGTTTGAGAACAGAGACCCAAAACTGTCTGCTTATACTTTCTTAATATATCGGACATGAAACACGTGACTGTAAAATTCTCAGGGGACTATTTCACCCATAAACCGTTTTACCAAACATCTCCAAAGCAGTTCTCCCTGCTTAAATCGTCATCTGAAGCACCAGCGAGTTGTACTCGCCCTCCAATGCGCCAGCCCTCTCGTACAGAGCAGTGCAAGCGAATGATAAAAATCCCAAAGAATTCCGCACCAATAACGGCCCTGCTGCTGCCCAGGCCGCCTAGGGACACAACTTTAAGGCTCCGAGGCAGCCCTTCACCTCCCCGAAATGTTGCGGTGCTTTGGGAAGGGAGCGGAACCGTCACACCTCCCTGGCCGAGAGCTGCAACGGTATCAGTTAGCCTTCGGCCGCTCTTGTCCTGTATGACAAGAGCTGAGGGAGGCTCGGCAGGGATGCTGGCTCCTGTGAGAAACTACTGAGCGGAGTCGAAACTTTTTCGGGTTACCCCGGCTCAAAGCGCCCCGGCGGTTGCCGCGTCTCCTCCCGATCCGCGGGTTTCCCTTCCGCGTCGCGAACGTCAGGAAAAGCTCAGGACGGGCTGCCTAACCGCTCCCGCTCTCTCCCTCCACCCAAACCCCTCCGAGTGGGGCTGGGGCACCGCGCGGGACCTCGCCCCTTCTTCCTGAGCCCTTCCCGAACACTCACCGGCGGCGGGCGGCGGCTCTGCGGCCAGCAGAGAAAGACGCTTCCAGCGGGACCCACCGCAGGTGAAGATGACGGCGCGGATGAACTCGCGTCCGCATAACTTCACCCCATAGCCGTCCCCTTCAACCGCGGGGACAGCAGCCGCCACCGCGCCCCGGGCGCGGGTCCCCCTCAGAGGTGCCAGGCAGAGCAGCGCCGCTGCCGCGCACAGGAGCCGCAGTTTGGACCCCATGGATTCGTCCCGTTCCGCCTCGCGAGCGCGCTCCCGGGCGGACCCGCCGCGCCCAACCGTCCGCGTTCGCAGCCTTAACACCAACGGCCACCGCGTGCGCTGCTACGACCGTCGTGCGCCTCCCGCCTTTTATGCACTGAGGGCGGAGATGCGTCATCGCCCCCGCCTCACTCGGGCAGGACCGAGCCCCGCGCCCCACTCTGCGCCCACCTGCGCCGCGGCTACTCACCCTCATCCTCGCTCTCTTGTCCCAGGTCACTCCGACCTGCAATTATGTTCCATCCCCGCGCCCTGCGCTCCCCTTCCGCCTTTGTTGTCTGCGATCAAGCACCCGTTGATGATGCCGTCTCGAATGACTCTTAAATTATGAAAAGCTTGTGCTCGGGTCTGCGTAACTGCTCCTACAGCCTAAAAATGTTGGGTGAAGCAAAAGGACTGAAGTAATTAAACTAAAATAAAAGCCCTTCTCCAGAACTGCTTACGCCATGGACACTTGAGGCAGGATTTCTCTCAAGTTAGTTGCTGTCGATACTAACACGCAGTGGCAGCCTGAGGCACCCAAGTGTCAGAGGAGCCTACTCTAGGGATCGTAGGATCGTTTAGATTGAAGAAGATCTTAGAGATCGTGAAGACCTGCTATTACCCTAACTGTACCAAGCTTACCACTAAACTGTAGCTCCAGATCAACACAACGTTTAAACGTGTTCAGGGTTGACAATTCAACCTGAACAGTCTGAAGTGGTCCTCTGTGCCCGTGCATTTCACCAACAAGGTTATTGTTCTCTGGAGTCACCAGGCAGGGCTGTGTGCCCTGTGAAAGTAAACTTAGCTTTTGGGTTGTCTTTTTTTTTTTTGTTTCAGCACAATAGGACAAGAACTGGCAGCTGTTCCCTTTAATAAAGAGTCCTACTGAGGGAATTTAGAAAAGTTCCTCTCTCTGAAAAATATAATGAAGCTGTTGTCTGTAGTTCCTTTTGTTTGAGGGCAATGCTTTCTCTCCTTTGAATACTGTTAGGATATGGAAAAAAACCCTCAAACTCTATATAGGTGGAGAACACAAAGAAGACACGCATTCACAGCCGGCAGTGCTGGATCACACCACATCAATTGCAAAGGTGATTAATTCACCTATGCTAGCAAAGATTATACTCCAGTCACCTCTACAAGGAGAACGTGGCTATTTTTTTTTTTTTTTAATTCTAGAAAGAATCTGTGAAGGGCTAAAGCAGTGAGCAACCTGCACAGCTTGGACCTTTTTTTTTCAGAAGCAGTGGTACTGCTTCAATGGTTGACACTCACTATTATCCAGGATGCAATCCACACAATTAGGTGTCTGTCAAGCTAAAACTCCTAAAGAATAAAACTACTCTGTTTCTCCCTCAAGTTCTCAACTGCTATTGTGTTACAGATAAGTTGTGCAGGGGTGATCACAACTTAGATTTTTAACGAAAGCAGCAGCCTGATTGTGCTGGTGTTGTGAACTTTTTCTGAATATACCTGTCACATTAGGTGAACTTAACTAGTAGACTGTTAACTAGTCTTCTAGGCAAGTTTTCAGATTCATGTGCAAAAATGTGATTAGTTTTCAGATTCATGTGCACAAGCAGTACCAAGGCTTCAAGGCCAATTGAGAAGGTGTCTCCTAAATCAGGCAGTGACAGACGTGTGACTTACTTAGCTTGAAATCTAATACAATTTACTTTATTCGCTACTTTGAAGCCCATGTCCTATACTGGATCCAGACTTTAAAAGCAGCAAAATGTCAGATATTTCTTTCTCAGAGTTTTCACCATGAAATTTGAGAGAGCAGGCTAATTTCTCGATCTAGCTGGAAATCTCCTGACTCTTCAAATGCCTCAATTTCAAATTTAACTCAACAGCCAGTTACTGTGACACCACATCCAACAGTCCTTATGTAAAGGCAGACATTATGATGGCTACCAGTGTTCTTTTTTTGTAAGAACCTCATTTTTGCAGCTATCTGAAGAATATAATCTCTGATTACAGTGGCTAAGTGCAAGCGCTTAAGAGTTCAAAAACCAAACAGTTCCAAACAGCTTTTCTGACCTAAACTGCCTCTTCATCAGGGATACTAAATGTGAAAGACAATACTCTCTGCTTTCTATCATGCTTGTTGGTAGGTGATAGAGTGTGAGATCTCAAAGAGGCCTTGGAGACAATGTCTTTCTAAGATATTCATAATTCCTCAAGGCAGCCCACACTGCAGCACTCTCCATCAATCTTCTTAGTGAAAGGTATAGGCCACAAATGCTCTCTTGCTGGGGTTAAAAGCTGTGACAACAGGCAGTGAGTTAATGAGTTTATTGATGATTTTACCTGAATGAGCTGGCAGTAGTTTGACATTGCTTAATGTTACTGTGCTTAATACACTAGTAAGGTGTATTGCTCAGTATTTTTCCTCCAGCCGTATTTCAATAACATTGCCTCTGCTTCTAGTGCTTTCAGCTACATTTACTGTGATTTGAATACTAGGCTATAAAGAACCTTACTATTTTAGACATGTAACTGCAAATCATTCAGGGTTTTATACAGAAAAGCCTAACTAGTAATCTCTCAGTAATTTGCTAGGAATTTAAATAAAGGCAGAGGCTGTTTGTTGATCCATTTGCCATAGCTAGAAGAACTACTCAAAACAACATATGCAGAAGAAAATAAACTAAATACAACCAATCTGAAGTAACTATCTGTCTTCTAAGAAGAAGCAACAGACAACTGGAAAATGATGAAATGACACTTGTGATATGCAAGTTTTTCAAAGTAGATACATCCAGCATGCTGTCTCAATGCAAGTATTTTGTATGTTTTCGTTTTCTGGAATAAGATAAAGATCATTGTACTATTTCTTTTCCTTATACATTGTCAACAGCAAATAAATTTTACGAGGGTGAAGGATGCTTCATGAACAGGTGTCTAAATAAAAATAGATATCCTTAGCAATACCTTGATAACCTTTAAGACCTTGAATGAAAGGTTTATTTGCATATGTCAGATATGACATTTACAGAGGATCAGACAGGACTGGTCTCAATCCATTCACCACCCAGCATGTATATTCTTGGGATTACCCCAATTCACATGTAGGACCCTGCCCCTGCACATGTTCAACCTCATGCAGTTTGTGTGGGCCAGGTTCTCAAGCCTGTCAAGGTCCCTCTGGGTGGCCTCCCTTCTCTCCACACAGCTTGATGCCATTGGCAAAATTGATGAGGGTGCACTCAGTGCCACTATCCATGGCACCAGCAAACATGTTAAACAGTAACAGGCCCAAAACAGACCCCTGAGAAACACCACTCATAACTCATCGCCACTTGGATACTGAGCCATTACTCACGGCTTTTTGAGTGCAACCATCCAGACAATTCTTTATTGACTGGATGTCAATGCTGGATTTCCACCTGTGAAATCCTTGTCTCTCTGTTTTAGAGGAGGTGTTATGCAGGGCAGGGTCAAATGCCTTGCACAAGTCCAGGTAGACAGTATCAGCTGCTCAAAAACAGATTAACAAGAGAAATGTGGGGCTGGCACTTGTGGCTCATAAGTAGCATGCACTTTCCTGGATTCTAAATGAAACATATCTATAACGAGAAAACAAATAATGTAATTTTGACTTCCTAATCATGACTTACTTCTCACGTTCCCAGAAGATTCCTTCCCTGAGTGACATTGATTCAGGGTACATGGCTACCAGACATTACCACCAGAAAAAGCCAACAGGATTAAGGTGGTAAGAGTAGTGCCCTCAAGTCAAAACAAGCTTCCCCTGCAGTTCTCTTTCCCTTCCCTGGTGATTGATGAAAACAAAGACAGTTGCTGTGATACCTTGTACTAAGTCTTACAGCTGAAGCAGCTGAACACCATTGACAGAAGGAAGAAGGGTGTTTTGGGTGTTTTATTTATTTATTGTTAGGAGTAACACTGGTATGATGGTTACAGGCAACTTGTCCTGTAAAAGTCAACTTCCCCGAGGTATCATCATTTCAAAGGTAAGCTTTCACGCATTCTTTCCTTGTTCTACAATGGAAGTAATACACTTGAACTGCTCTGAAGCTGGGTAACTATGTGATGGATAGGACTGAGCATGGTACACGCAAGCTTTTTGATTAATATATTGGCAGTAGAAGAAATAACCTGAATTCAAAACAAAAGCATGTATTTACCAAGAAAAACTGCAAACCTAACAGCAAACAATAAAGGCAGTGAAGGTGACTAACCTGTAACTTCTCGATGAACTTGGGCACGTTCTGTGTAGTCCACTTAAACCCATTTCTGAGTTTGGCATTAAAACTATCCTGCTAAGAACCTGCTGCTTTCCCTTAAAATTTTGGTAACTTTCACTGATTCCTACTGCATTACACTGAATTAAACTTACCCCATTTCCAATGTGGAGCGTTTTTATTGTATAGCCTTGCAATGAGTTAACACTATTGATCTAAGTTTAACTTTTGGAGAAAAAAAAAATCAAAATTAGTAAAGATGGAGTAATAAATAACTTTCCTATTATATTCTAGAACTGCTATCTGGGTCATTATTTTGCTTAGACTGCTTGTTTCCTTTAACACTGCCTTTTGGTCCAACATCATGCCAGCAATCTATTGCAAACACACAGATATTAAATCCTAATTTACAGTGGACAGGATTATCAGATTTCCAACTGCTGTATTTCAAACTGTTGTTTGGACTATTAAAACTATTCTCTTGTAAAATGTCTCTCAAAGGATTAAAAGGTGTGTTAAAAGGCACAGCACAAAACAAGCTGGTTCATTTTTCTTTCTTGGGAGAGAAGAGTGTCAATAGATGACAGAGACCAATACCTAAAAGGCTGTTATTACTTTTCAAAATTAAAGCAATACGAACTTCAGAACTTGGAGGAAAGGTAGTAGATGATTTGTTTTCCAGTAAGTGGAGGAAGATGTGTCCTAGGAGTTGCATGCAGTTTAGATGTTTGGATTTGATGATTCCAGAGGTCTTTTCCAACCAGAGTGATTCTGTGATTCTGTGTGATTCTGTGAGCAGTACCTCATATAATAGCAGGTGGTGAAATATTATGCTAGAAAACAGACAGAGAACACAAGGCAGTCTTGTGTTGCATTTTGTGAGCTCACAGAACAAAGTGACAGAACAACATTAAGGCGTGTCTTTTTCAAGATAATTAGAATTGCTGCTGTAAATCTTAAATAGCCGAAGTGCAGACCAAGTACTTATAACTGAACAAGCTATCATTTTGTTTTATTATATATCTGCCTGTCTTAGTGAACAATACCCTAATTTTAGTCATCTCAAAACCGTATTTGTGGCATTATATCCAGCTGGAATTTAATTTTTAACTCAACAAATTGTCAGTTCAGACTTAATCTTCATTAATGATTTGATGCTTTTTGAGTTTCATTTTTTTCATTCCACAGTTAGAATAATGCTAGAAGAGTTTCAGTCCAAAACACAAAATAATCTGTTTTTAAACAAGATTTCCAATACAGAAAGATGCATATTTTTTGCCAAGTGTAACAGCACAACATTAAAATATACTGAAATCATACTCTCAGTATATACCATGCTTGACTAAAGGCATGAAAAATCCTTCAGTTTCTCACTAACTTGTAAGGCACTTCGATCTAACCATTATAAAAACATGCATTAATAATCTTGCTTGCTTTTGACCTTGGTTAATATTCATCTTAGTTGTGAAAGTCTGATTTCATGTAAACAAATTATCCTGAGTTACAGAATGTCAAACAAACATAAAAAACATTCTTCAAATAGTTACATAATTTGTTTTCTTTTTTTGAGAAATTAATCTCTGTTCGTAGTTTGGTACAGTTTTTTTTCTATGAGTAGAATACACAGCTAGCAAGTGACATGTTTACTTCTGAACCTACTTCTGATAAAAGTTGTTTATTCCTGAATCTGAAGCAGAGATGGTGAGTTTACTTCCTAGAGAAAAGCAAATAAAAAATGTCTTATTTTTCAAAGAATTTGACTGTGTATTCCTGACTTCAAATTCAGCCATGCATCCTTAAGTATCTCTGAAAATGTTGGCCATATTTATACAGATTCTTTAATGCCCAATTACAAAATCACACAGAATCACAGAACATTACAGATTGGAAGGGGCCTCGAAAGATCATCTAGTCCAATCCCCCTGACACAGCAGGATCACCTAGATAAATATGCATAGGAACATATCCAGGCAGGTTTTAAGCGTCTCCAGAGAAGGAGACTCCACAATCCCCCTGGGGAGCCCTTCCAATGCTCTGTCACCCTCACCACCAAGAATTTCCTTCTGATATTTCTGTGGAACCTCTTATGTTCCAGCTTACACCCATTGCCCTTTATCCTGTCATTAGATGACACTGAGAAGAGATCGGCTGCATCCTCCTGACACGCACTCTTTCCGTATTTATAAACATTAATGAAGTCACCCCTCAGTTTTCTGTTTCTCCAAGCTAAAGAGACACAGCTGCCTCAGCCTTTCCTTATAAGGGAGATGTTCCACTCTTTTCATCATTGTGGCTCTGTGCTGGAGTCTCTCCAGCAGTTCTTTGTTCTTATGGAACTGACGGGCCCACAACTGGACACAATATTCCAGATGTAGTCTCACCAGGGTAGCATAGCCTTCTGATCCACCTCAGGATGCCATTGGCCTTCATGGCCACAAGGGAACATTGCTGGCTCATGGTCATCCTACTGTCCACCAGGACCCTCAGGTCCCTTTCTCCTGTGCTGCTCTCCAACAGATCAGTCCCCAACCTATATTTGTACCTGGGTTTGTTCTTGCCCTGATGCAAGACTCTACACTTGCTCTTGTTACAGTTAATACAATTTCTCCCTGCTCAGCTCTTCAGCCTATCCAGGTCCTGCTGAATGGCGGCACAGCCTGCTAGTGTGTCAGCCACTCCTCCCAGCTTAATGTTGTCAGCAAACATGCAATCCCTCATCCAAGTCATTAATGAATATATCGAATAGGACTGGTTCCAGTACCGACCCTGGGAGGGACTCCACTAGATACAGGTTTCCAACTGGACTCTGTATCCTCGGCCTTCAGGGCACCCACCTCATTCAACAGGGGGCCTACATTGCCTCTAGTTTTACCTGCAATGTAAATTTGCAGGTAAATTGTCATTTGAAGAAGCCCTTTCTGTTGCCCTTGACCTCTCTTGCAAGAGTTAATTCCAAGGAGGCCTTGGCTTTCCTAGATCCCTCTCTACATCTTCTGACTAGAGCCTCATAATCATCCTAAAGTGGTCATCCCCTCCTTCAAAGACCTATAGGCTTTCTTCTGCCTCCTGAGTTAGCCCAGCAGCTCCCTATTTAACCACGCAGGTCTTCTGGCTCCCTTCCTTGACTTCCCATCTGTTGGAATGCTGTTGTCTTGGGCTTCAAAGAAGTGGTCTTGGAATGTTAGCCAGATATCTTGGGCCCCTTTACCTGCCAGTGCCCTGTCCCATGGGATTTCCCCTAGCAATTGCTTGAAAAGTCCAAAGTTGGCCGTCCTGAAGTCCAGGGTTGTGATTCTGCTAGGTATTCTGTTCTGCTACATGAGATCCTGAATTCCACCATCTCATGGTCACTGCAACCGAGGCTGCCCTCAATCTTCACTGCTTCAACCAGACCCTCCTTGTTGGTGAGTACAAGATCCAGCAGCGCCCGTCTTGTAGTGGGCTCCTCCACCATTTGCATCAGGAAATTGTCACCAATGCACTGGAGGAACCTCCTGGACTGTGGATGGCTG
>JAOXOE010029026.1:0-15111 GCA_028565055.1 Phoeniculus purpureus
GAAAGGCTGAGGGAGCTGGGTCTCTTTAGCTTGGAAAAAAGGAGACTGAGGGGTGACCCCATTAATGTTGATAAATATGGAAATAGTGGGTGTCAAGAGGATGGAGCAGAGTGCTTAGTATCTTCTAATAATAGGACAAGGGGCAATGGGTGTGAGCTGGAACAGAGGAGGTTCCACATCAATATGAGAAGGAAATTCTTCACAGTGAGGGTGATAGAGCACTGGAACGGGCTGCCCTGGGAGGTTGGGGAGTCTCCTTCTCTGGAAAGGTTTAAAATCCACCTGGCAATGTTCCTGTGTGACTTGGTCTAGGTGGTCCTGCTGTGGCAGGGGGATGGGACTCAATGATCTTTCGAGGTCCCTTCCAATCTCTAATGTTCTGTGATTCTGTGATAATGCATTCGTTGCTTCACAAGTCTGAAATTATTATTCACATATGCTCATTTAATTATGCAGCAGCTAATTACATCCTATGTACTGCACAGAAAGGAACAGCAGAGGTTGAAGTGATTACCAACACTGCCAGAGCAGGGTGCAGCTTCCCTTTTGCTCAGCATTCCTCCCGCAAGAATCCTTTTCTGCTTTTTTGCCTCTAGATTCCCTTCTCAGCAGGTCACCAGATTTAATAAGCTCTAAGCCCCAGCAAATCCCATCTGATAAGAGGAGGAGCATGCTCTTTAACCTGTCTGCATCTTGAGGTGATTGATCACTGGAATGGGCTGCCTGGGGAGGTGGCTGAAGCCCCATCCCCGGAGTCATTTAAGGTCAGGCTTGCTGAGGATCTGAGCAACCTGACCTAGGTAGAGTTGTCCCTGAGTAGGGAGGATGATCTCTAGAGGTCCCTTTCAGCCTAGAACATTCTATGATTCTGTGATTCAATTCACTCCTGCAGGACTAGCTCACTACAATTTTGGCGGTTTTCCGTTAGATTCCCACTGTGGCTTGACAGACTCTCTGGGATAAGCCAGGATTTTCTGTGTAATTCCAGAGGAGGAACTGGTTTCAAATGAAAATGCAAGTTTCCAGTGCTATTTCCAAAGGCAATCCAAGGATGGCTGGAACACTGCCTACCTGTATAAATCCTGTCATATAATACATCTTCTAATTCCAACGCTTGCATTTTATTAAAAATACATCACACATCACACTGCTAATGTCATTCTTGGTTCAGTCACAACTAGTGACTGAGCTAGTGTGATGTGAACTAGTGGTTCAGTCACAACTAGTGGTGTGGCTTTAAGATCAGGCAAAGTGCCATTAACTGGAAAAGAGGATTGAGCAAAAGACGGGTTTTTTCTTCCACTTCCTCAGTGTAACACAGCAAAATCAAAGATTGATTCAAAGGGAATTTTTTTTTTAACTCTATCAAAATACTCAAAAGTTGCAGAAACCTGAGGGGTGTTATATTAGGTGCATTGGCACACAGAATCACAGAACATCAGGGATTGGAAGGGACCCAGGAAGATCATCCGGTCCAATCCCCCTGCCACAGCAGTATCACCTAGATCAAGTCACACAGGAACATGTCCAGGAGGGTTTTAAACATCTCCAGAGAAGGAGACTCCACAACCTCCCTGTGCAGCCCGTTTCAGTGCTCTGTCACCCTCACCAGGAAGAAGTTTCTTCTCATATTGATGTGAAACCTCCTCTGTTCCAGCTCACACTTATTTCCCTTGTCCTGTCATTAGATACCACTGAGCAGAGCCTGGCTCCATCCTCCTGAAATCCACTCTTTCCATATTTATAACCATTAATATGGTCACCCCTCAGTCTCCTTTTTTCCAAGCTAAAGATATCTGTAACTTCTAGGTAGAGTCTCCCAGTGATAATTGGCTGCATTTTATCTTTTTCTCAAGTACTGGCTCTGACTCAGATTTCCACAACCCTCTTTTCTTATTCTTTCAGCTTTCCAATAACCAACTTTCTCAGCTATCCCCAATTCTCCACCAGTAACATTGAATTGAAAATCGTGCCTGAATTCAGACTCTGTCTTCAGTAGGTTTACTGTAGAGATGGTCAGGGAAATCTGAAGGCAGCAAAAGAAAAAGCAGCTGATCCCATGAGTACTTTTTAACAAGATAATAATAGAAACCCATCCTGGACTTGATCCCTGCAGACAAGACGCCAGTGCACCACTGCCTGGGGATTTGTTTGAGTTGGGTAATCCTGAGTGACTGTGCCATAAACACATGAAAAAAGGAAAAGTAGGAGATGTGTCAGGCTGGAACATAAATATGCAAAGGGTCCTGTACTCTACAACAAATGGCTGCAGAATGCAAGAAATCATCCTTTTACATTTTTTTTAACCCTCCTCCAGTCCTCAGGCCCAAAACGACGATGATTATTGGACTCACCTGCTGCAGATGGTACAGCTCATGTTTAAAGACTCAAAGGAGAGAAAGAGCTTGGGCCTCTTGAGATTTGCATTGGTAACATAAGAAGTATTTTATAAGATTTGCTAGGAAAAGAACACTCCAACCTTGAACTGCTGCTTGGGCAGAGCATATTCCAGTTCCTCGTTCTTTACCTCCTGAGGTAAAGAACTCATAAAATTGTAGCATGAACTTTCCCATGACCAGTGAAATTTGTCATAAACACTACAGACTCTGAACTTGAGCCAACAAGAGAGAGGCAGGGCAACCGTGTAATGAATCCTGTATGCACACCACTCGCTGTACGTGCAGGGACACATTCAGGGAGAACAGCTTCTCACCGTTCTTCCACAACAGCCTCTTGTTCAATGTCTCAGATTTCTTTGGGATGCTGGCTGTTTAAAGTTTACCTGATGAAGGAGTTTTGCATAGCCGAAGAATAGAGTGCAGGGAGGGTGTTTGTTTCAGGAGGCATTTTCTGTCTAATGGCATAAATCTGATCTTCAAACTTAATGGGATTGGACTGGAGAAAAGTTAACATTCTGAGCTAAAAATAACTTCTCCAAGTTAATCTATTTTTATGAAAAATCCCTCTCCTCCTTTTGCCAGAATATATGGCTCTGGACTGACTTGAAAGCATTTAAAACATTCAGTGCTTAATTCTGTTATACAATTCTTAAATCCTTCCTCTCCTGCCCAGCAAGCCACGAGAAATATGCTCTGTTAGCTGGGATTACCTGTCTCACATACACCGTGTCTGTTGCCAAAATGATAACACATAAAACCTTTTGCTGACGTCTGTAAGGAAAGCTTAGCAGTTCAGCCACACAAGTGCTCTTTGCTTTATATCAGGTTTATTATTATTATTAAACTTTAAAACAGAGAAGGCTTTTGCCTTGGGATCACTCCATCCATGAGAAGCTACAGAGGACAATCCTTTCGTATAGACATTATCAAACAGAATCACAGAACATCAGGGATTGGAAGGGACCTCAAAAGATCATCTAGTCCAGTCTCCCTGCCACAGCAGGATCACCTAGATCCAGTCACACAGGAACATGTCCAGGAGGGTTTTAAACATCTCCAGAGAAGGAGCCTCCACAACCCTCCTGGACAGCCCGTTCCAGTGCCCTGTCACCCTCACTTCGAAGAAGATCCTTCTCATATTTATATGGAACATCCTATGTTCCAGCTTACATCTATTGCTCCTTGTCCTATCACTAGATGACAATGAGAAGAGCCTGGTTCCATCCTCCTGACACCCACCCCTCACACATTGATAGACATTGATGTCAGAAGACCCTGTCAGTCTCCTCTTCTCCAAGCTCAAGACACCCAGCTCCCTCAGCCTTTCCTCGTAAGGCAGGTATTCTACATCCTTCATCATCTTCGTTGCTCTATGCTGGACTCTCTCCAGCACCTTCATGTCCTTCTTGAACTGAGGAGCCCAGAACTGGACACAATACTCCAGATGTGATCTCACCAGTGCAGAGACGAGGGGGAGAATAACCTCTCTTGATCTGCTAACCACCCCCGTTCTGATCTACCCCAGACATTGTGCCACAAGAGCACACTTCTGGCTCATGGTTACCCTGCTGGCCACCAGGACCCCCAGGTCCCTTTCTCCTACACTGCTCTCCAACAGCCTACACTGCTCTAAACAGCCCCAACTCTTTCCACCTCTCTTCATAACATTTATTCTCCAGGCCCTTCACCAACATTGTCACCCTCCTCTGCACTTGCTCCAGCACCTTAATGTCTCCCTTGTACTGAGGTGCCCAGAGCCAGAGTAACCAAGGTGCAGCATCACCAGTGCTGAGTACAGGGGGACAATCACCTCTCTGCTCTTGCTGGACACCCAGTTTCTGATACAGACCAGGACACCATTGGCCTTCTTGGCCACCTGGGCACCCTGCTGGCTCAGATTCAGATGCCTGTCAATTAGAACCCCCAGCTTCCTTTCTGCTAGACTGCTTTCCAGCCACACTTCTCCAGGCTTGTAGCATTGCATGTGATTGTTGTGACCAGAATCCAGGACCCGACACTTGGCTCTATTGAAACGCAGACAGTTATCCTCAGCCCGTCTACACAGTCTGTACCTGTGGTAAATAGTATTTGTGGTCTATTCTATTATTATAAAAAGCTTTATATATATTTATATGACATTTATAAGATTACATTTACTAGCTCAAGTATATTATATACATATGTAATAAATATAATTATTTGGTGTTAACTCCATTTATTGGCAAAATTCGTATCTTTCTTTAAAATATTGCTGTGAATTAATTTGAACTGTACTTTGCTACATTTGTGGCTGAAATTTCTCATACTCTCTGTCCCCTTTCGTTCAGCAGACTTAATGCTCCATCATTAATCATCTGAGAACTGTGTATAAGATTCAGCACAGAAGTAGGTTTTTCTGTTTACTCACTCTTATCTTGCTTACAAAAGTACACCAAACAAAGATAGCAAGAAAAGATACCCGAGATAAAAGTATTTTTATGTTAACATTTTAATCAAGTTTCTCTCTTAAGTAAGCAGTGACAGAGCAAAGCAAACAAATACACACAAAAACACCAAGCAAAAGAGGCTGAGGACATTCAGTATGCATTTGCAGCATTGTTATACCAAAAATCTAACCTCATGTAGAATGAACAGTCAGATATTAGTTTATCTTAGAATAATATGAACCATAGAATGTCATTAGAAGGATAACAAGGAAAGTAATTTTGCCACAGCTAAACGAATATTCATCATCTGGATGCCTAGCCTCTGGATTTTACCAAAGCTCCTGCTAACTTTTGTCCTAATAGCCTCAATAAAGACTAGAGATAAATGATTCTTTTGTAGTCATTGGAATGTTTGGCATAGAAGAATCACCATAGCTTCTAGAAGTTAATGTACCCACAGGGTGACTCACAAATAAATAGCTTGAGCATTTTCCACCCTATCTCTCAACTCTGCCCCGAAGGAGCTTCTGATCCTGCAGAAGTGTGTTGTAACCTGGGGTGAATCAAATGCCTGTGAGTAAACTGCTCTGATAGCAGACCAAGAGCATTACTGGAATTACAGGTTAATAAGTATCTGCAATATAAATATATAAATAAATTCTGTTAGGGAACCAATGCTGGGTAGACTGAAATGTCAAAGGCTCTGGAATACAAGGGAATAACATGTGCTGCAGCTGTCAGAATCGTGAATAGAAATCTGTGTTTTGAGGTATATTAGAGGAAAAAAAAAGAACGTGCTGTTGGAAAATCATTCAACTAGTGTATAAGAATCACAGCACTTGATCATGTAAAGAACTGCACAATAAAATGACCTACTGAAACAGCCATTCCAATAGCACAGGTGGATCCGTCTTTATATTGCATATATAAGCCTGTACAAACACCTCCTGTTGCACAAGCACCTGTGATTCACAACTCAGTATGCAAATCTGACAGCTCCAGTTGACTGCAGTGCTGCCGATGGAAGTGTGTTACCTTATGGTCACTCCAGGGAACAATAGTCCTTGTGGTTTGCCTCTGGTCTATCATCTTGCTCTTTGGGCTGGGCTGTAACCCAGCTGGCTCTCAAAAAAATGGGCATTAACTACCACCAGCATTACCTGGACTCTCCTGGACTGTGGTGGGTTGGATTTGTGCAGGGTCAGGACTGTAGGATGAGCATTTCATTCTTGCTTTCAGGAGAGGAACAAGAGCAGCTGAAACAGCTGAACCACTGTTCAGACAAGCAATTTTCTTCTTGTTGTGTGCCATGCTCCTCCGTTACAGCGCCGGGGAAGTGTACTCTTCAGATTAGCTGTCCTAAATAATGTTTAAGATATGTAGTCCCAGTTGATGCTCAGAAAACACATGGTTAATTATAAAAATTACAGATTCAGTCTTTAAAGATCACTCCACATATCTACTTTCTCATTGGGTGTCAAGATTTTATCTCAATTCCTGCCTGGCTTGCCATTAAATTCATTAATTGATCAGGTCTGAGGCAAGATTAATTAATGTCAATAATGTGCCACGTATCTCTCTGCAAACAAAGGCAAAAGTGAAGAAGCAGGAAACTGGAAACAAGAAGCTCCAAACCAGTCATACCAGTTTGCAGAGTTGCAAAAATTCAGTCTGTTGCTATAGCAACTCCCTAATGCCTCAGGCAAGAAAAGTGCTCAAAATTAAACTACAACACTGGGTGACTGGACTTTTTGCTCTAATGTTATCTACCAGATACAAATTTCTCATGCTGTCCTCAGGCTATCCTACAGGGATTTTTTACCTGAAAGCCAGTTATCACAGAATCATAGAATATTCTCCACAGCTGGAGAGCACTTTTCTCTTAAGCAGCTTCAGTGGTAGCTCCACTGATAGCTTTCTTACATTCCTCCCTGCCATTTTCATTTTCAGTTTTAGTTTAGTTGATTCCACCTGAGAGATTCTTCTCTTTCTAAAGCTGAGTTATTTGAGGGTTGGGTTGGTTTTTTTTCCATTGCTTTGGGATTCTGCTTTGGAAATCCCAGAAATATATTTCTTTCCAAGAAATCTTATCTTGAAGAGATTTTCCCATTTCATTCTAATTTCAATTATATTTCCAATTCAAACACATCAACAGGACTGACCTGTTGGAGAGCAGCATAGGAGAAAGGGAACTGGGGGTCCTGGTGGCTAGCAGGACAGCCAGCAGCCAGCCATGGGGCCTTGTGGCCAAGAAGGCAAATGACATCCTGGAGTGGACCAGAAGGGGGGTCGTAAGTATGGACAGAGGTTCTCCTCCTGTTCTGCTCTGCCCTGGTGAGATCATATCTGGAATATTGTGTCCAGTTCTGGGCCTGTCAGTTCCAGAAGGACACAGAACTGCTGGAGAGAGTCCAGCATAGAGCCACAGAGATGATGAAGGCAGTGGAACATCTCCCTGATGAGGAAAGGCTGAGGGAGCTGGATCTCTTGAGCTTGGAAAAGAGGAGACTGAGGGATGACCCCATTAATGTTGCTTAAATATGGAAAGGACGGATGTCAGGAGGACGGAGCCAGGCTTTTCTCAGTGTTATCCAATATTAGGACAAGGGGCCATGGGTCTAGGCTTGAACAGAGGAGGTTCCACGTAAATATAAGAAACTTCTTCCCAGTGAGGAAACAGAGCACTGGAATGGGCTGCCCAGGGAGGTTGTGGGGTCTCCTTCTCTGGAGATGTTTAAAACCCACCTGGACATGTTCCTGTGTGACTGGATCTAGGGGATCCTGCTATGGCGGGGGGATTGGACTGGATGATCTTTCGAGTTCACTTCCAATCCCTAATGTTCTGTGATTCTGTGATACCCAACA
This sequence comes from Phoeniculus purpureus, assembly GCA_028565055.1. Classification (NCBI taxonomy): domain Eukaryota; kingdom Metazoa; phylum Chordata; class Aves; order Bucerotiformes; family Phoeniculidae; genus Phoeniculus; species Phoeniculus purpureus. The sequence continues at coordinate 7,691 of JAOXOE010029026.1, forward strand.
TAGTTTCTCCATACTGTCTTTACGTATTAATCAGTTTCTGCTGGACTCTTCTTGCCAACTAGCTGATCTTCTGCAGAAGATAAAGCAAATGAATATCAGGTTCTTGCTGGAACTAAACAATTTTGTTTAAACATCCACTGTCTTCTTTAATTTAGAGAAATACCTAACCAAATCTAAAATACATTAAAATATTAGAGTGAGTCATAAAAACAGGAGAAAAGTTTTAATCTGGCAGCAGTTCCTAAAGGTGAGTTAATCAATTACCACAACAAGCTTTGCTCAGAGGTCTTCAATCCTTTTATTTTAACCATCTGTGTAGGTTATACATTTAACTATTAATGCAGAAGCAAATCCTATTCATTCCTCAGCTGTTAAAAACTGATCCCAAAGTTAAAAAATGAAATCAAAAGAACATCTCATACTCCTCTTCTGGCCAGAAATTCTTCAACACTGTGAAATGGGACTTGCATTACTTCAGAGTCCTTGATGGCCTGGGTGTGGAAGCAGCAGTTATCAGCAGTTCCACTTGCAAAGTAGGTGATGTTTAGGTACTTTCAGAAGATCAGCTGTAACAAGCCAGTCTTTCTGATGGGGTATCCCTTCATGCACAGAATGTAGCTGGATTTGCTAGCAGTAAATATGAAATTGTGTCCTTCCCTAGCCATCCATTCTCTAAAACAGAAGAATCACTATACTCCTCGTGTACCCATTGGGCTCTGCCTTTTCATATTTCAAAACATTCTCTAATGATCTCTAATGTCCCATGTCCCTATTATTAATATCCAGACCCACAAAGGTAATTTTCATTTGGGTATTTAGAGCAAATGTGACATCAGTGAATGTTTCAGAAGTATCTTGGTGCTGTCTCAGTATTCAAAATCGATAGCATGGCACTCTATGGCTTCTTTATTAAACCTGTACAGATTAAGAAGCACTAAACAACTGCTAGACCATTTGGAAATGCGCAGGCAGTGGCAGCAGTCCTGAGGTCATTTTTTGCTTGAAGCATTTTATTGCCTGGAGATGTGTCACACAGAAGCTGACACGCAGTACTTCTGAAGGATAGAAACCAGTTCAATTTAGCTGCATCTTAAGTTTCTTGAGAACCATAATCCACTAGTGTATAATGTACCCTCTCTCCTTTATTTCACTGCCCAGCTTGCCTCTGTCTAGGTTACAAATGGAGAGAAGCTGAAAATCTGTTGCTGACATCTACCTACAGAACTGTCATGGAGTTAAAGGGAGTAGAACTGGAGCATTGTCACAGGTACTTGGTACTGAGCGCTTGTTGTACTTACCTTCAGGATAAGCCACAGAACCACAGAATAATGTATGCTGGAAGGGACCCCTGAAGCCCCAGTTAGAACAGGTCAGTCAGGCCTTGTCCAGTTGCATTTTTTGAAGGATGGAAATTTTGCAGCCTCTAGTGTTTGATAACTCTGAATGTAGGGGCAAAGAAAAGTAAAAAAAAAAAACAAAAAAGGAAGAAGTTATTTCCAGCCATCCCTCATGTCTAAATAGAATTATGTGTGCTCTGACTGATGTCTCTTCCCTCTTGTCCTGTCACCATGCAGCTCTGAAAAAAACATTTGATCCATCTCTTCTAGAAGAGGCAGCAGTCCCCTACGACTTCTCTTCTTATGGCAGAGCAAACACCACTGTCGGACACTCCTTGTACACTATCTACCAGTCTTCTAGACCTCCAACTGCTGGTAAGTAACATTGATTTTCCTTTAGGATACACACAGAATCTCCAGTAAATCTCTGCATATTTGAAGTCTCCCATCAGTTTTAGGAGAAATATGCTAGCTTTGTGATGTAAAATTGAAAAGAACAGTGTATTAAATGAATGCGTTTTATGTGCACATTTATGCATACGAAATGAATGTCTAAATTATTCTCAAACACAGACAGTATAGTCCGGTCTTCCTTGTGACTGTAGCCATTAATATCTCCAGAATTTCCCAACAGATAGCCAACATCTGATTTGATGATATGCAGGCAGAAGGTTCAATAGCAGCTGTAGCAATCTAAGAGGTTGCAGTTCTGAATGTTTCATGCTGTCCCTAGTCTCCTCTGCATCATCTCCTACTTATTCTTAACCTTTCCCACGCTCCTAGCTGTGGAAAGCTCTGCTTTTGCACCAGCTCTGGCACTCACTACAGCAAGTGAGTCCATTTAGCTTCTTGGCAGAAAGCAATCCACTTTTATTTTGTCTGGGTAAGTTTTCTGCCATATTAACAAGCTCAAACAACTCAAGAAAGGATCCAACAAAACCCAGACCCCTTGCACAAGAAACAGAAGCTGTGAACAGGCAGGATCAGGATGGTAGTGGTAAAAATATAATCCTTTAGAACCTGAGTGTGGTTACATCAACTTACTCTGTGGACTTCTGCCTCTGCTGGTTATCAATAATTATTCAGTTCTGTCCTCTCTGAACTCAACAGGAATGCAGTTAGTGATTCCTGAGAAAAGCAGTGGCTTAGGAATGCAGTGCCTTTGGACTAAAGATAAACCTGTTCTTTCCTTTACCTCTCTCTGCTCTGCTAAAGACTTGCTATGCAACCACTGGCCAGCCATTTAGCTGCTGTGAGTCCTTCTCAACACCTTGAGAAATTGTAGAAGTGTGATAATCCCACAAGAGGTAGACACAATACATCAAATTCTTTGACACTGAGGAGAGCCTGGCTCCATCCTCCTGACACCCGTCCTTTCCATATTTATCAAAATTAATGGAGTCACCCCTCAGTCTCCTTTTTTCCAAGCTCAAGAGGCTCCCTCAACCTTTCCTCATAAGGCATATGCTCCACTCCCTTCATCATCTTTGTGGCTCTGTGCTGGACTCTCTCAAGCAGTTCCATGTCCTTCTCTCAGAGTTAAGGACTTTGAAGCATGGAGTATCTACTCTACCACTAAATAATATTTGTATGTCTCTGAATTATTCATATTAGTTAAATTTAACTTCTTATGTGTATAAAGTTCTGGGGTTTTTTTTCCCTGATTTCCCCTTCAAATGATACTATGTATGTTTGGCATGCAATTATTGCTTCAATAACTGCTTTTCAAAGTACTTAATATCACTTATCTTTAAAATGTGAATTTGTCTGAGTTTTAGTTTTGTCCACCAGAAAGATAGCAACTGCAAAAACGACTGCTTGGGTTTTGAGCCATATGATATTGATTCTAAATATAAATTGCCATTCAGGTTAAAACTATTGTCTAATAGCAGGCCAGAAGTAAAACATGTCCTGCGAGACATTCATTGCATCACCACAGCCATGTCTTCACAATAAAAACTGTTCTTGCCAAATGGTGACAGAGTACAGCATGTGGACACCTTCCAAAACAAACCTAGGAGACAGAATATGGAATTGTTCCTTCCAAACTCCTTCCTCTGGAGCTGTGAGCAGGTTCCCAGCACACAGGGCTGCAAGCAGCCTATATAAACGTAAGGGCACTTGCAGTGAAGGTCACAATCTGTCTGCATTTGCTGTGAGCCAGTGAGAGCAAACGAATTAATCCACGTGTGCAGGCATAAGCACCATGGCACATACCAGCACTCATCTTCCCAGTAGGCAAAAGGTTGCATGTGACAGCGTGACTCGTTAGCCTGGCATGCCACACACTTTGCACTGACACCTGTTCCAGGCTGGTTCGGAATGTTTGCCATGAGCTCTTCCTGAGGGAACACAAAGATCAGACATCAGTAAGGGAGAACTGGATTTCACTGCCAAGCCCTCTTTGTCTCTGAGGCAGAAGGGAAAGACATGTGGACCTCTGGCACCCACTGTTTAATTCACAGTGTCACGTGTTCAGAGTGGCCTGACACAGTCACATTTTGTCCTTAACTTGAGGTCAATAAAAAAGAATCAGCCAGAAAGAACAGATTCTAATTTCCAATGTCCCTCAGTTCTGCTGAGATGAACTAAAAACCCCAAACCACACAAAATGAAAGTAACTCCAACCAAATGACTGGATTTATTTGATATTGAAAGTAGTTCTTTAGGAACCATATTATGTTTTCCCTGAAAAATGCATTGTAAATATTTATGAGCTAAATGAACATGTTTAAAATGTGTTCACTCCCTTAAAATATAGAAAAACAACCTCAGTGGGGCTCCATTCAGAAGTAGAGAAAACTTTCTTTTGAGTTCAGCCTGCAGAATAAGAGGTCCAAAAGTGGAACAAAAGCTTCACTTGCAGGAATCCACACTGCAGGGGCGCTTTCAAACAAGCACCATCTTCACAAATGTCATATTTTGGGGAACTGAAATGAGTTCGCCAAAATTAATGGGACCCTCTATTATTTCTGTGAGCTTGAGATTGTTGTAGTAGTACAAACTCTTCCCCTCTGTCATGAATTCTATACATAGCACTCCCTACCAGCATTCGCTAGGGAAAAAATCAAGAACTTGATTTTTTCCCCTATTTCATATGTTCCATCTGTAGGGTAACAGAACAGCCAACAACATAAGCTGCACTGTGTAGACTTGCATAAGAAATTGGGTCATCCACCCAGATATCCATAGCTTCCTTTAAAGGAAGCCAGTTCTTTTAAAACTGTCTGGGCAGAGTGCAGCTTCACACTATCCTGCCCTGAAGGAACCGCCACAGCTCCACCCTCTCTTCCCCTGTAGGCAGACAGTGCCCACTATCTATCTGTACTAATAACCCTGCAAACAATAACACTCATGTATTGTATCATAAACACCACGGGAGGTACAAAAAGCTTCTTTTCAAACACTGAATAGAAATGCAAAAGAAGGGAGAGCACACTGCTGAATGAGCTAGGAAGAATAAACTGTTCTCCCGGACTCTGACTCTGTACCTTCTTGGTATGGGCAAAACTCTTCCCCCTCACTTTGTGTCTGTTTCGCTTGAATATGGTTGCAGCTTAAACAACTGGCACAGGTTATTGTTGCCTCCCAACTCCTGGTCACAGCTTATGCAGATACACAGGCACTGCTAACAGAAGACCCAAGAAAAGGTAGAAAAAAAGGATATTGCTAGAAAATGTCTGCAACTGAATCATCTTTATACATTTTACAGTTTCATGTTTTGCCTAAGTATTGGTCACCACATTGTTTCCTCCCTTTTACGGATTCTGAGAGATCTCAGCCTTTGCTGAAAATAGTAATGTCTTATCTCGAGCTAAAATGGGTTCAGGACACCGTACAGCTTATCAGGAACAAAAGAAGTATCTCAGACCTCAAAGTTTTCCCTGCTAGTAATTATACCAGTGAATTCAGACTTAACTAAAGTCTCATTGGATTAATTCCCTGAGTCGCTAATCTACATGGAGATGCTGTAGTCTTGCACTAACTTTTCAAACCATCTGCAATTGAGGCCCAGGGTAGCAGCTGCCTGCAGTGTATGTTGTGACAACCAAAGGATGCAGAGATATGGGATGTAGAGGTAGAAGTTTGTCTCTTGCAAAGCTGGGCAGGATCATTATGACCTTCTAGTACTGCTGTGGATCCTTCTCTATGGGTTGCAGCACGTTCCTGAGCAAATTGATCTCTGAACTATAGTTTAAGGTCCAAGAAAAAAGCACCAGTATCTGTTATAAAACATTAGAATAGAAAGTCCTTGATAATATTTGGTAAGTGGTTCTAGCGTTTCATTACTCTCACAATTGAAAATGTGGATCTTATTTCTAAATCTTATCTGTCCTGAACTAAATCCCTTGCTATCACTAGCAGTTAGAATCATAGAATCACTATGGCTGGAAAAGAGCCTTGGGATCATCAACTCCAACCATCAATGCTACTCTACCCACAAATTCCTAAACCAGATCCCCCAATACTACACCTAAGCGACTCTTAAACACATCCAGAGATGGTCACTCAACCACCACCCTGGGCAGCACATTCCAGTACCTGAACATTCTCTCCATGAAGAATTTCTTCCTGATGTCTAGTCTAAACCTACCCTGTTGAAGTGTGAAGCCCTTGCCTCTGGTTCTGCTGCTAATTACCTGCGAGACGAGACCAGCACCAACATCTCTACAATGTCCTTTCAGATAGTTGTAGAGAGCAATGAAGTCTCCCTTTAGCCTCCTCTTCCTCAAACTAAACAGACCCAACTCTTTCCATCTCTCCTCATAAGATTTATTCTCCAGGCCCTTCACCAGCTTTGTTGTCTTGCTCTGCACTCAGTCCAGCACCTTGAGGTCTCCCTTGTACTGAGGTGACCAAAATTGGACACAGTACTCAAGGTGCAGCCTCACCAGTGCTGAGTACAGGAGCACAATCACCTCCCTACTCCTGCTGGAAAGGAGTTAGGACTGTTCACATCCCAACCCAGGCTCCTAGATGCCAGCTAAAGTACTGATGAACAAACAAAACACAGGCTTTGTTGGAACTGTTGGGCCAGATGTCACACAATACATTACCACGCAGCAGTGCAATCAGAGTTTGCTTATGAGGCAGCAATGCCAACAAAACACCATGGTTTGGACAACTACCAGTAACAGGGAGTTGCAACGACACATGTATTTAGTGGTGTCTATGGGGATGATTTTCTGGCAAGGGGTATCACTCGGGAACTTCTCGTTTGCTTTAGTCAGCATTATTAGCTTTTGCAATTCTATCACTGGTCTTGCAACACCAGCAGTTTTTCTTGCAGTGCTAGTTACCAACACACAGTAAGGAAGATCAACATCCCATTTTTTAGAGTCCATACTTTTATTCAAAGCAGCATAAAGCTTTGGGAGATGAAACAAGGCCTGTTGGGGATCCTAACGTTTCTCAGCCAACGCCATGACTATGGTAACTCCGTTTCTAATGCCGCCTCAGCAGCTTTTTCTCTTTATGGACAGCTTCAGCAGACATCCTCTTTTAGCACCTTCCCAGCATTCATCCTCCTCAGATGGATCCAGACTCAGAGCTGCAGCACTGCTGGCTGCACTGAGAAAGCCAGACAGGGCTGCAAGAGGTTCCTCTCCGCTCTCACCAGTTACAAGCGAAACAGGAGCACACCACATCAGGACACAAATGACCCCAGAACGGGGCCATCGCACTCCATTCAGCAGCTGCTCCGGGAGCCCCGCACAGCCCTATGGAGACCCTCGCCAAGAGTCACAGGCTTCCTCGGGAAATACCTTGGGCTTCCCGTGCCCTCGGCTAAATGGCTCCCCTCGGGATAACGGTTCCCCTCGAGCCAACGGCTCCCCTCGAGCCAACGGTTCCCCCGGCCCCCACAGACCAACGGCTCCCCCTCGCGCCAGCTGCTCCCGATACTGAGAGCGGACGGGTGTGGAAGAGCAGCGCTAGCGCAGCTCGTCACGTGGTCACTCATCTCGTAGCGCCCCCTGCCGCGCTCCCACTTCCTGCACTGCCCGGGCCCGCCCCTCCCCCGCCGCGCCCCGCGCGCTGGTTGGCTGAGGGTTGACAACGCACGCGGCAGCGCCCCCCACCCCG
>JAOXOE010029027.1:0-15107 GCA_028565055.1 Phoeniculus purpureus
AAGCTGCACCAGGGCGGGTTCAGGTTGGATCCTAGGAAAAACTTCTTCCCAGAAAGAGTGGGGAGCCCTTGGAACAGACTGCCCAGGGAAGGAGTGGAGGCACCACCCCTGGAGGGGTTCAACAAATGGGCAGCCAGGGTGTTTCAGGAGTTGGGTTAGTGGTTGGGGTTTGTAGGGTGAATGGTTGGACTTGATGATCTTGAAGGTCTTTTCCAACACTGGTGATTCTGTGATTCTACCCTTCTAGCGTCCCCTTTCTCACACGTTATTGCCCTGCCAGAGAAAACCTTCCTCCTGATCCTCCTGGTGACAGCAGGAACTTGCCCTGCTTGGCTGTAACTGGCAGCAAACCCACCAAACCCAACAGCACAGCTGAAGAACATGTAAGGACCACAACAAGTGGAACAGAGCCGCGGGAAAGCAAGCGAAATCCATCATGGCTAATTATTTGCTCTTCATTGTCAAAAATAGATGGATTGATGAAAGGAGCCGGTAAACAGAACAGCAGCAGGAGTGTTCTCAAAGACAAGCGCCGTCGTAGGGTCCAAAAGCAATAATCCACGGGCTGCTAATTATCTAAACAGGGTCCATTGGAGCTGCCTGAGTGAAGATTAATTAGTTGTGGAAATAACAGCTAAATTGATACTGGGAAGGAGTTTGGGTTCCAAAATAGCAGCTTCAAAGTAGCCAGCCTGTTTCTCCATCTCCCTTCGCCACACTCAGAAGGACATTTGTCTCTGTTGCCTTTCCAGAAAAGAGCCATTAGTCAAATCAGCAGAAGGTCCTTCCCAACCCTGTGATGCTCTACAAGAACAGAAAGGAGGAGGAGGAAGCAATTGCCCACAACCCTTAGGAAAAAAAAGTCGCCAAACTCAGTGATTAGCAACTCAAGAGATGCTTCCCAGAGAGGTTCAACTGGAGTAACAGCCCTGAGATGAGGAACATCTCCTGTAACAAGCAGGAACCTATGGGAGAGGGATTTGTCGTCTGTGAAACAAATGAACTAATCCCAGACACTGGGATTTGTGTCTCCTGCTTCACTCAAGTTTCACCACAAGCCAAAGCTTCACCCATGTGTAACAGCTCATTCCTACGTGTCCTGGGGGTGTGGGCATGGTGGCTGCTCCCTCTGCGGTGATGTTCACCCACACCGTCTCCCACCTGACTGCACGTTTGACAGGACATGCAGGAACATCTCTGTGTAGGAACATCTGCTGTCAACATCAGTGACAGCTCTGTTGTCACACGTGGCTGAGACCATCTGAGGGGCTCAGGAGCTGTGAGAGGTCCATACAGACAAAGAACGTGATGGGACTTCTTGTTCCCTGGAAAAAATCACACAGTAGGAGCCTTGAGTCCTCTGAGAGACCACTCTGTTCTCTCTGATGCCCTGGGCATCTGACACTGCCTTGGGGATGGTGTCAGCCCTTGCCAGCTCAACACGGAGCCTACAACACACCCTTGTAGTGAGTACCCACTCCGAGGGTCCCTGCCTTCCCTGCCCCTGTTGATGGGGCTCTCAGGGGACACCATGTTCCAGCCAAGTGAAGGCTGCCCTATCAATCACCAGTCTGTGCTCACTGAGACCCTTGTCTTGGAAGAGCATCTGCTCCATCAGACACGCAAGGCTGACACGCGTGAAACCCTTGGCAGCACTTTATTGATGCGTGTTCCCGTGGATCTCATGGCACAATAAATAACGGTGGAGGCACTCGTCCCTTCAGCCACACTGCACCACCCACCCTTCGGGGCTTCTCACACCCAGGGCTGCACACTCACTCCATCATCACCCAGACACTCAGCAGGGGTTTGAGGGGCAGGTTGTCCTCCCAGGACAGGTGAGGAGGCAGAGACCTTGTTCCCTTCTCTATTTAGTGAACAGGCATCACCAACTATCGTTACAAATGTCCTTCCAAGCCGCTCCTTGTCTTTGGCATCAGCCAGCCACAGCTAAATGAGTGAGCAGAAAACACCTCACTGGGAATGATGGGGCTCCCGCTGCTTTGCCAGCTGGGGGTTCCCCTACAAGGAAAGGTATCTCCTCCCAACAGCAGATCAAAGTCAATGAAGGAGAGGGCAGGGGAATTCACCTTGTGGCTGTTGGTCCAGCATCACCCTTGGTTCTTGGAGCACATGGGCTTCGGGCTACTTAACGTTGTGGTCTTGCCCTGCTGTAAAGCCTTGGCTAGATGAATTGCCTTCACCACAGGCAAGAGAAATCGAGTAGATGCCATCTTTCTGGACATTACTTGGAGTTTTCACCCTTCAGCTACCGTGAATAAATAAAGAAGACAGTGAGGGTGGCAGCCCCCAAGCCCAGCATCCATCATCACTGTGCAAACCACCAGAGCTCAAAGCAGCCATCGCTCACTGTGCCCTTCACTGTCCAACAAGCTGCTGATTTATCTCTGGGTGCCAAGAAGAGATGTCTCCTGTCAGCAACCCTTAAGCAAAATAAAGCCACCTCTCCCTCAAGGTCCTGAGCAGAGCTTGGCGATGCTTTCTTCTGCAGGGAAGCCGGGGGCAGTTCGTGGCTCAGATGTTGTTGGCAGTGCTTCTGAACTGCTTTGCTTGGATCCAGCTTGTTGCCAGAAACACAACCAAAAACTTCTCCAGCTCTTGAGCAGGTTGCTGCAGCTCTGCTCCAGACATCTCCATGCCTGGTGCATGTAGCCTGGGGGTTTCTGACCCTCTGGGTTCTGTGCTGGGTGTCTGCAAGCACAAATCCCAGCTCTTCTGGGCTTTCCAGCCCAGCTAATGTGATGGGAAGAGCATGGGGTGTGCTTTTTACATTCCCTTTCATCTATTTCCCATTCCTACGGGTGTAGACAGCTTTTCCTCCCTTTTTGCAAGGTGATTAAATGGAACAATTATAAACCACTTCATTCTGGGGGAAGAAAAAATGTGCAGAACACAGTCAGTGGAATCCAATTCAAACCGATAAACATCAGCTAGTAGCGAGGACTCTGCTCACAGGATTTGCTTTCTAGGGACTGTGAAGAGCTGCCTGGACACCCTGCTGGCTTTTCAGCAGGTCTCCACACAACACAGTGCAGACCCTGCTCCACTGCCATCTCTTCAAAGCCTGTCCCTCCTCTACAGAGCTCTGGGTGGTTGCACACACGGCTCAGGCACAGGCCAGTCTGCAGAAGGCTTGGGCATTGCCCAGAGCAGCTCTGGATCTTCTGATGTTGCTTATTTTAACATTCATGTGGGTTTTCCAGAGCTCATCTATTGCCACTAGCCATGATACAGCCCTGCTGCAGTATCTTCTGGGGCTACTTCTTGTGCTCCGTGCTGGGAGGAGAGCACCTGGATGGACCTTCCTCACTCATAGCTGTGTTTCTGAGCGGCTCTGGAGATCTCCTACCCAGCTCCAGCCTTAACCAGTGCTTACCCAGTGTTTTGATGAGGCTGTGCCACAGCCCGAAGAGCACAGCCATAAGCAGAAACCACAGTTCACCGTTGGACTCTGCACATTGTAACGATACCTTTATATAGCTTATTGTAGAATCATCATCAGAGAGGCAGAGCAGACTAGTTCAGATCAGAAATATCCAGAGGTAAAGTACATAATGAAAGGGAAACCCATCCAAATCTGCTACTCGTTAAACTCACAGTCCACCACAGGAAAGTCCATCACTGGCAGCAGTCTGTCTGCAGAGAGGGAAAAAACCTGCTGAGACAGGCAGCAAAGCTCTATCTCCCCCAGCCCAAGACAGCTCTGTCTTCCCCCCCAAGAAGCTCTATCTTCCCCTCTCAAGACAGCTCTATCTCCTCCCCAAGACAGCTCTATCTTCCTTCCCTCAAGACAGCTCTATCTTCCTTCCCTCAAGACAGCTCTATCTTCCCCCTCAAGCCAGCTCTAAAAGCAATTAGGTGTGGGTTCCTCTGCATCACACCTACACTGAGGGTTCTCGATGCTGCAAGCAGCTTGCTGGGGCTGCTGCGACCAAGGGGCTCCTCTGGTTCAGAGAGACGTGCTTGCACTGCTGAAATGCCAGCAGGCAATCCCACAGTGACTATGACTGGCATCACAGCTCAGCCTGGGCTGGGGAGAGGACAGGCCTGTGGGAAAAGACAGAGTGGTGACCTGGGCTGGTCTATGTTCTGAGATGCAATGAGGCAGAGCTGAAGAGCTTCAAACCAAAGAAAAGTATAAATTGCTAACCAGCAATGATATCTCACCCGTGACACAGCTTGATCCAGCAGCAAGCTGAGCTCCCTCTGGTCCTGTAAGATCAACCACTACACAACCTCCCACAAGCCCTCCATCAACTGTTTCCTAGAAAAGCCCAGCCTGGAGAGCACTGCTCGGGGTTCACACCAGAGCAGTGTGTGTGATCCAGAGAGCTGCTCCTTGTTCTTTTCCAGCCCCAGGGCAGGAGCTGAACTCCTGGATGGGTAATGCTGCTTCTGCCTGGTTCTGCTCTAATCCTTCTCAGCTGCAGGTCTGGTTGGGTTTCCAAGGGGGGAGCCACCTGCTTCGACCTGCAGTTGGATAGAGACTATTTCTGGGCTCTTTGCTGGCACATAGAACCACTGTAAGAAATCACCTCAGAAGTTAATTAGATGAGATCCTTTGACAAGCTCTCTGGAGGAGTGGGATTTCCTTTTCTCTGTGTTCAGTAGTTTTATTAACACCCTGAAAGACCCTGACATCGCAGTGCCCCTGCAATGCTCCCCATGATACAGCTGGCAATAACGGTGGGTCTACTGCAGGAGATTAGGGGTGAGGTGCAGGGAGTTGCTACAGCACAGAAAGCAATAAGAGCAGCACAGTTCTAGGAATTATCAGCTATAGCAGCAACCCCAGGAGTCATGCCAGTGCTCATGCCCACAGCAACCAGCCCTGTGCTGCCAGAGTATCAAGCACTGTTCGCAGAATCACAGAGTGTTAGGGACTGGAAGGGACCTCAAAAGATCTTCCAGGCCAATCCCCCTGCCAGATCAGGATCACCTAGACCAAGTCACACCGGAACATGGCCAGGAGTGTTTTAAACTCCTCCAGAGAAGGAGACTCCACAATGCCCCTGGGCAGCTCCTTCCAGGACTTCATCACCCTCACTGTGAAGAAGTTCCTTCTCATATTTACATGGAACCTCCTCTGCTCCAGCTCACACCCATTGCCCCTTGTTCCATCATTAGCCAACCTTGAGCAGAGCCTGGCTCCATCCTCTTGACACCCACCTTTCCATATTTATAAACATTAATGAGGTCACCCTTTAGTCTCCTTTTTTCCAAGCTCAAGAGACCCAGCTCCCTCAGCCTTTTCTCATCAGGGAGATGCTCCCCTCCCTTCATCATCTTTGTGGCTCTGCACTGGGCTCTCTCCAGCAGCTCTGTGTCCTTCTGGAACTGAGGGGCCCGGAACTGGACACGAGATTCCAGATGTGGTCTCATCAGGGCAGAGTAGAGAGGGAGGAGAACCTCTCTTGATCTGCTAACTACCCTGCTTCTGGTCTACCCTACAACACCACTGGCCTTCTTGGCCACAAGAGCACATTGCTGACTTCTGGCCATCCTGCTGGTCACCAGGACCCCCATGTCCCTTTCTCCTACACTGCTCTCCAACAGGTCAGTCCCCAACCTATACTGGTCCCTGGGGTTGTCTTTGCCCAGATGCAGGACTCTACCCCCTGCAATCTCTCTGCCCTGTACCCCCACAAAGCTCACGGAGGTCGGAGCTCTGAAAGGCACCACAAAAAGATAAAGCCCTGTGATCTCGACTTAAGGCAACATGGCAATTTGCTCGCAAAACTAACTTGGCTCTTCTGCCCCTGAGCTTCGCAGGTGTTTGTTTAACAGTCTGCATAATTTGAGGCTAATCACAGCCCGGCCAGGTGCCCAGCAGCCCACGAGCCATGAGGACACAGCCTGCTTATCTCCAGTGTATGATGAGCGAGCTGCTCCCCTCCCGAGGGCAGGAGCTAATCTATTCAGCCTGAAATGAAGCAGCCTCACAGAGCAGACATGCAGGATAGGGTCTGAGTGGGACTAGTGCAGACGAAAGGGGATGTGTAGGGCTGTGCCTTGGCTGCTGCCAGGGATGTATCTGGGCAAGGGTCTGCTTTGGCCATGCCAAGTGGAAGCCAGGATGCAGCCCTTTGTCTGGTAGGGGATAGAACACATCTCCAGCATCACATCTCTCCTAATCTCCCAGCACAGTGGGGAAGGAGACTGGCACCAGAGCTGGCCAGACAGCAAAGCTAACAAGCATCCTCCAACTTGCTTCCACCTTGTGGTGGAGAGGTGCCATGAGGAGAGCAGGGACAGGGCAGGGCATGAAGTAACTGAGCACCACTGATGAATAAACCACCCAGCTCTGGCTCGCTGCCCCGTTCCCGTCGTGCGTAACGACACGAATTACATATCTAACAAGCCAAGAAATGACTGCTCCTGTCAAAACCACCTCCAGCATGTCAGGCAGCTTCCGGCTAGTGCCGCTTCCTGACAGCACTGCGGGCTTCCTGGGTTCGTAACAGCCTCACCGGCTTCATTCACCCCCAGCTCTTCGGAGACAGGAAGAAGGGCAGGGATGTGGCAGCAGCAGGCACCGCTGGGCATGTGCCCTTGTGTCTCACCTTGGGCTCTTGGCAGGACAGGAGAGGACAGAGCAGCATCCCCAAAGGCAGCTCTCAGCCCGGACATGCATGATGCTGTGTGCGTGACGCAGAGAGGAGCCATCTGTGCGCTGCCTTCACACCTTTCCCAGCAGGCTGGGAGGAGGTGGACATCTTCATTGCACCTCATGTTTCACAAGGCGCTGCGGTCACTGAGCACCCTCCTTCCAGCTGACAGTGTGTTGGGACAGCGCTGCTGCACTCAAGGGAGGAGACACAGCTCCAGCACCTCCTGCTAGATGAAGAAAGGCTGAGAGATCTCAGCCTTGAGAAGAGAAGGTTAAGTGGGACCTTATTGCCAGGTACCAGTCACACAGGGTGGCTGCCAAGCAGATGAAGACTCCCTTTTCACAAGGAGTCACATTGAGAAGACAAGGGATGGTGGATCCAAGTTGTTCCTGGGGAGATTCCAACTGGAGTCAGAGGAAAATTTTTCACTGTGAGAGCAATTAGACACTGGAGGGGTCTTCCCATGGATTCCACAACTTCAGGTAGTTTTAAGGCTCAGCTTGACAGGGTGCTGGGCCACCCCCTTTAAATTGTATTTCTTTAGCTTAAAGGGTTGGACTTGATGATCCTTGGGGTCCCTTCCAACCTGTGATGGCCCCAGAAGTGGGCACTTGACCGTGTGCTGGGAGTCCAGGCACAGCGAGACACCTCATGAGAGCCAGAAACCTCATCAGGACCTCAAAAATAACCTGTCATGGGTTACCAACCCGCTCTGTAAGAGTACGAGGTAGACTTCAGAATCCACGCAGGAATTAGGATATCAGCGTGTGAAAGCACCATTTGTCAAGATATGATGAATCTAGACCCTATTGAAAACAAATAAGATCCTAAGTACCTTCCTGGATCTGGGCCCAACCCTTTTCAGAGCCAAATACAAATAAACTCTAAAAGGTCTGGGACACTCTGCTAAATGTGGAAATAAGTGCTTTGGCCAGACTAGACCTGGGAGAAGGGCCACAGCAAAGACGTCTCCGGTCTAGATGTCTGCTTTGCAGCCTGGCTTGGGGTGGGCCACGAGGTTTAAATAGCAAGGACATGGGGTGTAAAACTGGAAGAAGATATCTCAAGTTATTCCAGTGACTGGGAGAGCTATGAGCTGCACCTCTGCCTCTGCAGCAGCTCCCCAGGAGTAAAGGCTGGCAAAAGCAGTGCTCTGCCCTGTAATTGATGGGATCACAGAACATCGGGGATTGGAAGGGACCTCAAAAGGTCATCTAGTCCAATCCCCCCACCACAGCACGATCACCTAGACCAAGTCGCACAGGAACACACCCAGGCAGGTTCTAAACATCTCCAGAGAAGGAGACTCCACAACTCCCCTGGGCAGCCTGTTTCGGTGCTCTGTCACCATCGCCGTGAAGAAGTTCCTTCTGTTATTTATATGGAACCTCCTATGTGCCAGCTTGAACCCATTGCCCCTCATCCTATCACTAGATGACACTGAGAAGAGCCTCCTCCATCCTCCTGATACCCACCCCTCACATATTTATAAACATTGATGAGGTCACTCCTCAGTCTCCTCTTCACCAAGCTAAAGAGACCCAGCTCCCTCAGCCTTTCATCCAGTCCAATTCCCCCACCACAGCAGGATCCCTGAGATCCAGTCGCACAGGAACATGGCCAGGCATGCTTTAAATATATTCTGAGAAGGAGACTCCATAACCTTCCTGGGCTGTCCCTTCCAGGGCTCTGTCACCCTCATTGGGAAGAAGTTCCTTGTCATATTGATGTGGAACCTCCTTTGTTTCAGCTCACACCCAGTGCCCCTTGTCCTGTCATTGAGTGCCACTGAGCAGAGCCTGGCTCCATCCTCCTGACACCCACCCTTCACATATCGATCAACACTCATGGGGTCACCCCTCAGTCTCCTTTTTTCCAAGCTCAAGAGACACAGCTCCCTCAGCCTTTCCTCAGCTTCCCTCCCTTCATCACCTTTGTGGCTCTGTGCAGGACTCTCTCCAGCAGTTCTGTGTCCTTCTGCAACTGAGGAGCCATTCTGAGAGTAGAGATCCTGAACAGTGTGCAGACACAGGCATGGGCCACCTACACCTTCCCAGCACAGCAAGAAGCCAGGCTGGATGGGGCTCTGGCAAGCCTGGTCTAGGGTGGGGTGTCCCTGCCCATGGTGGAGGGGTTGGAACTGGATGATCAAGTGGTCCCTTCCAACCCAGAGTGATTCTGATTCTATAACTTCTCCAGTGAAGTGATCCTGCTGTGGCAGGGGGATTGGACTAGATGATCTTTTGGGGTCCCTTCCAATCCCTAATGATTCTATGAATCTCCTTCACTTCCTCCAGAACGATGGTGGACATCCTCATCGGAATGTCTTAAGGTTTCCAAGACAACCTGAATATTGGTGTTATTTAATATTATGCCAACATGAAAGTCAACAACACATAAATTAATGATAATTTGAGACTACATCCTGAATACTGAGTCCAGGTTGGGGCACCTCAGTACAAGGGAGAGATCGAGGTGCTGGAGCGAGTGCAGAGGAGGACAATGAAGCTGGGGAAGGGCCTGGAGAATCAAACTTATGTGGAAGAGATTGAGAGAGTTGGGTCTGTTTAGTTTGAGGGAGAAGAGGCTTAGGGGAGACCTCATTGCTCTCTACAGCCATCTGAAAGGACATTGTAGAGATGTTGGTACTGGTCTATTTCAGGTCATTAGCGACAGAATCAGAGGGAAGGGTTTCAAGCTCCAACCTTGTAGATTTAGATTGGACATCAGGAAAAAATTCTTCACAGAAAGAGTGGTCAGGCAGTGGAACCACTACCCTGCCCACGGTTTTAGTTGAGTCCCACATCCCAGGATGTGTTTCTATGTTGCTTAGATGTAGTGTCAGGGGATCTGGTTTATGGGTGAACTTGTAGAGTGGGGTTGATGGCTGGACTCAGTGATCTCAAAGGTCTTTTCCAACTAGAATGACTCTATGATTCTATATAGATTTAATTTTAGAAAATGCTACAAGGTATTATCTCAGAGGGCAAAAAGGATTCTGGGGCAGGAATTGGCAGGGCTCATTCAGAGGGCTTTAAACTAGATTCGAAGTGGGGTGTGCACCAATGGGACAGAGCTTCGGTCTTAATGAGAACCAGGTGGCCTCTCGCTGTCCTAGGGTGAAATCGAAGCACTCGGCTCACTTCCTGAAATGTCTGTACACCAATGCACACAGCATAGGGAATAAGCAGGAGGAGCTAGAAATCTGTTCAGTCAGGTAATTACGATCTGGTGGCAATTACAGAGACCTGGTGAGACAGCTCACATGACTGGAATGTGGTCATGGACGGCTATGTCCTTTTCAGGAGGGACAGATCAGCAAGGCAGGGTGGTGGAGTTGCTGTTTACATGAGAGTACTGGAATATACTGAGTTCTGTCTAGGGAGCGATGAAGAGAGAGTTGAGAGTTTGTGGGTGCAGATCAAGGGGCAGGCTGGCATGGGTGACACTGTCATGGGTCTATTGCAGGCCACCAGATTAGAATTGCTCCTCTGAACCCACTCTTCTGGACCTTGCTCCTGTGGGCCTCCTCTGCTTGCTGGACCCACTTCAGCCCCTCTATCTCTTTCTTGAAGTGAGGGGCCTAGAACAGTTCCAGTACTCGAGGGGAAGCCTCCCTAGTGCCCAGTACAGGAGGAGAATGACGTCTCTAACCCTGCTGGCCACACTATTGCTGATCCAAGCAAGGATGCCACTGGCCTTTTGTGCATAACCACGCAGGAAACAACTTTCTTCTTCTATTCCTGCCTGTCGTTAATCTGCAGCTGAACGTAGGGAATTAGCACATAATGATATATGTCAGGAAGCATTGAGTGTTAACGGTAAGAACCCAGCTCTTCACACGTTATTTAGTAAAAACAATAGGCGCCACATTAAGGATGATAATGAGCATCAGAGCTGGAGTGAGATTAGTAACTTTTAAGTGAACCTTAATTACGTTTTTCAATTTTCAGTAATCACCTGACAGCAAATCCCTCCTATGCCAGTCAGAAGCGAATACAGGAGGGCTTTTTGTGTTTTCCTTTTGTAGGATTTTCTTGATACCTTTTATTCCTCACGTCAGTAACTGAGAGGTCAAAACTAAGTGGCCAAGGAAATGCTTCTCCTAATTACACACCCTAATCCAGCTACCATATTTTTAGCTTTATTCTCATTTTTTCAGACCACACTGCAAAGCAAAAAGGCCTCCAAGTCTGTGTGATGTGAATAATTCAAACAGTTCCTCTCTCAAGACACTGTCAGGGTTGCTGCGGTGAACAGGCAGCATCTAGTGGCCTTGAATTGCATAAACAGTTCAAGTTCTTAACAGTCTCAATTCCTCAAAATAAAGGTTTTGTGAAATAAAAGTGAGTTAAAGTTTTCACGTGTATGTGTGTGTGAGAACGGGAGAGGAAACACTCCATTGCTGACATGCTCTGAGATTTAGATCTTTATCTGGAGGGGATATTACCCTTTAGTATTTCACAGCCCAAGACATGTTGGAAAATAACCTCTTGACTTTTCAAAAACCCTACAAATCACTACCTTTCACCAACAGTCTGCCATTCTGTAGGGTGAGTACTTTAATACCCTCGTACTGTTAGGTTGACTGTTGAACTCAAGAGAGTTGGGGCTGTTTAGTTTGGGGAAGAGGAGGCTAAGGGGAGACCTCATCTGAAAGGACATTGTAGAGATGTTGGTGCTGGTCTCTTCTCACAAGCAATGAGCAACAGAACCAGAGGGAAGGGCTTCAAGCTCCAACACAGGAGGTTTAGACTGGACATCAGTGGTCAGGCACTGGAATGAGCTGCCCAGGGTGGTGGTTGAGTCACCATCTCTGGATGTGTTTAAAAGTCTTTTAGATGTAGTATTAGGGAACCTGGTTGATGGGTAAACATGTAGAGTAGGGTTGATGATTCAACTCGATGATCCCAAGGGTCTTTCCCAACCTGAATGATTTGGTGATTCCATGATTCAGTTTTAAATTCAAGTGGTTAAACAGGGAGCTGCTGGGCAAACTCCAGAGGAAGAAGAAAGTCTATAGGTCATGGAAGGAGGGGATGGCCACTTGGGGTGATTATAAGGCTCTAGTGAGAGAATGTAGGGATGCAACTAGGAAAGCCAAGGCCTCCTTGGAATTAAACCTTGCAAGAGAGGTCAAGGGCAACAGAGAGGGTTTCTTGAAATACATTGCAGGCAAAACTAAACCTAGAGGCAATGTAGGCCTCCTGCTGAATGAGGTGGATGCCCTGAAGACAGAGGATACAGAGAAAGCAGAGATACTCAACACCTTCTTTGCATCTGTCTATACTTCTGGAGGCTGTCCTGATATCAAGGCCCAGACTGCTGAGGTCCCAGAGGAAGTTGAGACAAGAGAGGAGCTTGCCTTGGTTGATGAGGACTGGGTTAGAGATCAGTTGAGCAAACTGGATATACATAAATCCACAGGCCCTGATGGGATGCACCCACAAGTGCTAAGGGAGACGACAGGAGTCATTTCTAGGCCACTCTCCATCATCTTTGCTAAGTCATGGGCATCAGGAGAGATGCCTGGAGACTGGAGTATAGCAAATGTCACTCCAATCTTCAAAAAGGGTAAGAAGGAGGACCCGGGTAACTATAGACCAGTCAGCCTCACCTCCATCCCAGGAAAGGTGGTGGAACAATTTATCCTTGGTGCTGTCTCCAGGCACAGCAAGCACAGGAGAGTCATTAGGGACAGTCAGCATGGCTTCACCAAGGGGAAGTCATGCTTGACCAACCTGAGAGCCTTTTATAAGGGCATAACCAGGTGGATAGATGATGGCAGAGTGGTGGATGTGGTCTGTCTTGACTTCAGTAAAGAATTTGACAGAGTCACAGCATCCTCACAGCCAAACTGAGGCAATGTGGTCTGGACGATAGGGTAGTGAGGTGGATCATGAACTGGCTACAGGATAGAAGCCAGAGAGTAGTGGTCAATGGGACAGATTCTAGCTGGAGGCCTGTATCTAGTGGAGTCCTCCAAGGGTCGGTACTGGGACCAGTCCTATTCAATCGATTCATTAATAACTTGGATGAGGGATTAGACTGCAGTGTCAGCAAGTCAGCTGATGACACAAAGCTGGGAGAAGTGGCTGACACTCCATCAGACTGTGCTGCCATTCAGCACGACCTGGACAGGCTGGAGAGCTGGGCAGGGAGAAATTAAATTAACTGTAACAAGGGCAGTGTAGAGTCTTGCATGTGGGCAAGAACACCCCCAGGTACCAGATCCACCTGGATATGTTCCTGTGAGACGGGGTCTAGGGGATCCTGCTGTGGCTGGGGGATTGGACTAGATGATCTTTTGAGGTCACTTCCAATCCCTAATGTTCTGTGATTCTTTGATTCTGTTACTCCAGTTTAACATCCCTTAAGAGCAATATTGATTATCAAACCCCAGAGATTATTTTTTAATGAATTTTATTCAATGAACTAAACAAACAGCTATCTGGAATTGCTAGAACAAGCAAAGATTTAAAATTAAACTGGGTCAGTTAATCTTCTTAGAACATCCTGAGTTTCATATGGCTGTGTAGCTTGAAATTGTAATTCACGTTTTATCATGTTACAGTAGTCAGAGATTACTAGATTGTTAGCTTTAATTTTATTCTAAGAATTTGTTTGTAGATCCCTTTATCCACAAGATTTATTCTTTTGCTCTCTGGTGAGTTTCTCACTTCAATAGCATCCATCTGATATCTAAGACTGTTTGAAGCTGCTAGAAAGAGGCCTGAGGTAAATAGGCTCACATCAGCAAAAGCACATTTTTTTTAGTATTCTTCCAAATTTTATTGGAAAATCTAATCTAAAGAAACTCCAAAACACATCTATGCTCCGGCTTATTTCCACAGAAGTCAATGAACACTGTGTTTTCTTTTTGGGGTAACATGAAAGGCCATGACATGGGTGGACCAAGAGAAGTGTAGAGTCACAAAGATGATGAAGGGAGTGGAACATCACCTTAATGAGGAAAGGCTGAGGGAGCTGGGTTTCTTGAGCTTGGAATAAAGGAGACTGAGGGGTGACCGCATTAATGTTTATAAATATGGAAAGGGTGGGTGCCAGGCTCTGCACAGTGACACCCAATGATAGAACAATGACAGGGTTTGACCTGGAACAGAGTAGGTTCCACATCAATCTGATAAGGAACTTCTTCATGGTGAGGTTGCCAGAGTCCTGAAAAGGGCTGCCCAAGGTGGGTTTTGGAGTGTCCTTCTCTGGAGATATTTAAAACCCGCCTGCCCATGTTCTTGTGTGACTGGATCTAGGGGATCTTGCTGTGGCAGGGGTAATGGCCTGGACGAACTTTTGAGGTCCCTTCCAATCCCTAATGTTCTGTGATTCTGTGAATTGCATTTAACACAGGTAGCCAGGAGGTGCAGCAATCATAGTATAAAATCATACTATAAGATTTACTTCAATGACACTGTAAGAGCAGCCAACTTACAACAGCTTGGCTTGGGGTTATCAGAATCAGCATGGCTGGAAAGGACTTCCAGTATCAGCAATTCCAGCCCTCATTCCAACATCTGCCTAATCCCTAGACTGTGGCCTCAAGTGCTTTAGCTACTTGTTTTTTAAACATCTCCAGGGATGGAGACTCCACCACCTCCCTGGGCAGCCTGCTCCACTGCCCAGCCACTGTCTCAGGAAAGAACTACTTCCTAATATCCAGTTTTCTACCTCATTTCATTCCACAGGTCATCTGGAGTAATCCAGCTTTATGCAGATGGAAGTATAGATGGATGGGTGGGTGGGTGGATGGATAGATGGATGGAATGAGTGAATTCCATGTTTCTTGTACATGTAGTGAAGCTTTCAAAACCATCATCTTCTTTCACAATGGATCTCCTTTCACATGTAAAACAAACAGAACTGGGAAGCTGAATGTAAAGTAAGGCTATAGATCTAAGGCCAAGCTGATGGCATCCTGTAGCTATGAAGCCATTCCTCTGCAGTGAGTGATAAGATGTTGCTTCTTTGGAATAATAGTCCTCTGTGAACCAAGAAAATCAGCAAAATACAATTCCAAGAGATCTTTTCACTAGGGGTAGAGCTGCTTGCCTTCCTCAAACAGACTGGAATTCCTGTAGCAGAGCACACAACTCCATAGCAATAGCTGAGGGGTGTTAGGTGTTCTGCATCTCCAAACTTGCTAACAAATGAGCGCAAGGTGAGTGCCTGTCTCTCCTGTTTATTTCCTTCCCATTGTCCTAAGGAATCAATCCTGATCCCACGAAGATGTAGAAAGCATGAAATGCATGATGACTCAAAGGACAACTTATGCAGGAGGGGCAATGACCAGAATAGCAGCAGGAGTAGGGAGGTGATAGTGCCCCTGGACTCTGTACTCATGAGAGAGCACCTTGAGTCCTGGGTCCAGTTTTGGGCAACTCAGGATCAGAAGGACATTGAGGGGCTGGAGCAGGGCCAGAGAAGGGCAACAAGGCTGGGGAGAGGGCTGGAGAACAG
>JAOXOE010029028.1:0-15107 GCA_028565055.1 Phoeniculus purpureus
TAGGGATTGGAAGGGACCTCGAAAGATCACCTAGTCCAATCCCCCTGCCACAGCAGGATCACCTAGACCAGGTCACACAGGAACGCATCCATATTGTTTTCTACAAGTTAGAATCATAGAATCATTAGGGACTGGAAGGGACCTCGAAAGATCATCTAGTCCAATCCCAATTGCTCATTCCTTCCCAAAAGCTCTGCCACAGCTGAAGTAGCCTGGGCATTTGAAGTTTAGCTTCACTCTTCTGCCTCTGGCTCTTCATCTCCCATTTGCTCCCAGAACCTGCCTTCCTTCTGGGAATTTCCAGGAGGCATATGGTGGAAGGTGTTGCCTACGCTCCATGTATGCACACCAAGAGTGCCTTCCTGTTACTGTCAGCCCAAGACAAGGGCAGTCTGCTTTCATTTATGCCTCTTTTGGCTGGAGTTTGGCTTCTCCTGAGACCGACCTACTGCAGTCTTTGTGTCATCTGCTCTAAAGCCAGTCACTGGAGCAGTGCCACTGTGCCAAACGACCCTCCCAGGTGCCAAACGACCCTCCCAAGTACACGGGGAAGAGCAAGAGGAACAAAAGCACCTCGGCTACTGCCTCTCAGAACCTCTTTTCCCTGCCTCCCTCATTTCTATAAACAACTTTCAATGAGGAAAGTGGGAATTTGATGTGGAGAGTAGAAAGAAAACATCAGCTTGGAGGAGCTGAGGGAGAGTGGGAAGGGCAGGAGCCTGGGAGGGGGTTCAGAAAACTGGAGCCTGGGGGAGACTAGCTCTGTCTGGAAAAACAGAGTACAGAGCTCCCTGTGACTGCAGATGTGTCATCGCTGCCAGTGGGCTTGGTGGCCCCGGCTGCCTTGCCAAGAGCTGAGAGCACACAGTTGCCTAAGGAGTGTCGTTAAATCAATCTTAATTATTTTCTCTACTTGTTCAAGATATCTTGTTTATCCTCCATTATTTCATCTCTGGAGGTCTCTTCCATGAGGGTTGGAAGGACACCTTCATTAACAGCAGCGGCAGGGGTGGCTGGCAGAGAGGCAGTAGCACGTCTGTCTCTCCTTTCCTGCCCTGCCATTTCTTCAGTCAAGGAAGTCACTTGCAGCTCCTTTTCATCGTTCCTCCTCTTTCCCTCCCCCGTGTCCCGACTCCCTGCCCTGATTCAAGAGCTTGAAGGTCTGCTGGTGGCAGCCGTGGTGGCTGCAGGGAGGAGGGAATGGGGAAGGGGAGGGGGGAAAGCAGAGGGAGTAAAATAAGTGTCAAGGAATTCATTGTCTGTTCTCCACCTGTTGTTATTCTGGTCCCAATCAACCTGCTAGCCAGGCTGGAGCCAGTGGCCATCTGGAAACACTGCTCTGTTTATAAACTTGGCATGAAGCAGCACTCCCGGGCCCTGACCTCCCACACAAATCTGGAAACAATTAGAGCAGGATGATAGGCAGGGAGAGGAGGGGAGCGAAAAAGAGCGCGTGAGAGACGAGGCTGCAGAGAAGGCAAAAACAGGCAGCGAAAGAAGGGGAGCCGCGCGGAGAGGTGGCAAACGTTTCCGAGATGCGAATCTTTGTGCCCACCTTGAATGACCGCTGGCTCGTTAATTACTGCCCTTGCCAAAGCAGCGTCTTTTCTCCACGGCGGCTAAGGCATGCCTCTGTGCCTCCCCCAGCAACACAGGTTTTCCAAATTATATTTTATGTTTTACACCGCGACAAGTTTGCCTTTATGACTTGTAGGAAATTAAGATGGGTCCGGTAGGTCCACGTGCTCAGCCCCATGCGTGTTCTGCGCTTGGTGCTATTGACAACGGGAATCCGGGTGCTGCAGCTCCCGCCCATCTCTTTGCTACTTGCACACCCAGCACGCTGCTTTCCAGAAAAGACGGCTCCCAGTCTCCAGCGCTCTGTAGTGTGGGAGTCATTTGGGCTCCATTCTCTCAAGCCTTCTCTGGCCCCACCCTACCCACCCACTCTTGGTGCAACTCATCGTCATCTTAACTGGGAAGGCTGTGCTTTTCCTGGTCAGATCAGACCTTCAGTCACCAGGTTACTCCCTAGCTCCTGTTCAGATGTTGGCCCTTTTCCCAGCCCTGCTCTTGCCGTGCAGGTAGGCAGCCTGCCCATCACCAACCAACCTGCTCCAGCTGAGCCTTGAGGAGAGCAAGGAAGAGCCTCAGCTCATCACAAAACCAAACCAAGCGTTTCCCTTTCTGGATGTGGGGTATAAGCAATCCTGCTCGTGCTCCGGCTGGTTTGACATGGCTAATACAGATGCCAGTGTGCTAAGTCACTTCTCACAATGCGTCCTTTCAGTGCAAGAGCGAGTCCTGGACGAGACAAGCCTGACATTCATTTCTGCTGGCCTGCCTGAGGGGAGGATCCCTCTTGGCTCACCTGGCAGCTCTGTCACACATGCTGAGAATCCAAGTGTTGTGTTTCAGGTGCAGTAAAACGGGGCTTCTTCCTGTTCTGAGGGGCTGCTGCTGCTGGCACTGATTATCAATCAGAGTGCATTTAAGCAGAACCCTGCAGACAACCAGTTAAGGTCCTCTTGATGGCCATGTTTGGAGCTGCTACTCGAAGTAAGTCTTTTTCTCTGGTGCAGGCTTCAGCAGACTTGCCCCTGGTGCATGTGCCAGGGCAGCCTTGGCCCCATCAGCTCTCACCAGGGTGAGTGGCTTGCCTAGGCATTTTGTGTGTGGCCCGAGTGGACCAAGACAACAGACTGTGCTTGTAGTACCAGCTGCTACACAGGAAAGGAGCAGTCTGCTGTGAGATGAGAGCTGCTTTGATTTTACAGCTCCTAATGAGCGGTCTGTAATGCAGAGGTAGTTGTGGTTTGATGGAGAAGGTGGTTTGCTATGGGAGACACACAGGATCCACTTTGTTCGTGTCCTCCTGTGTAATGGTATCTCTGTTGTCTGGTGCTCCTTGTCCCTCAATGGTGAGCTGCAGCTCTTGGAAATGCTCTTATGGTGTGTGTGGTCTACTATCTATTACCATCTGTAGTATCTCGTTCGTTGGGGTGCTGGAAAATCTTCTGTAAACTGCTTAAAAGGACTTTTCCTCTCCCAGAGAGTTCAGTGGTTCAGACTTGTTAATCTGAATGAAATATTGCTATTGCTGTAATAATTAGTCCTAATTGGCAGCTTTGTTTGCAGCCTCATCAGAGGCTGGGATTAGCTGAGCAGAATGAGGAGGCTGTATCTGTGTGTCTATTCCAGAGATAAATAAAGGACCTGAGGGTCAATCACTGCTAAACCAGCACTTTTTGGGAGCTCTGTGCTCATGCTCTGCCTCCTTCGCTTACCAGAAATCAGTGTTTCACAACAGCTGGTGGCTTTTCTCAGATTTGCAGTAAGCACCGAGCTGTTACGTGAATGTCTGGTGTGTGGCTATTCCTCTGCTGACCCACTCAGGAATGCATTCTGTTTTGACATGACCTTGGAAACCTAAAGGGATACGAAGCGCACAACATGTAGGCATGTAAAAATAAATACAGGGAAGCCACCAGACGTGAGTAGCAAAAGAGGTTAGAAGCAATTGAGCCATCGGGCTACGAAACAAATGGCTTCTTTATGTGGCTCTGGCTGCTCGGTAGCTCTGCTGCAGAGCAGTGTAATGGGTTTTAATGTTAATAAAAATGTTCAATCTGGTAAACCGATTTTTAGACTCTCACACAGCCTTGTTGAAATTGGATTCATTTGAACTGTAATATAAAATATTATGTTTACTTAACCCTTGTAAACTGATCTCCTTTGTCTTCACAAACTTGCTGGGCAGTTAAGGACCTAACATTCCTTCCACAGTTAATAAAATTTTGCATTTTTCTCTCTGTTCGTAAACTTAATTACAGTCAGACCCGGTTCATCAGCGCTGAACTTTTTTGATGCTCAGGCTTGAAAAATAAGTACGAATGTTAGGCTTTGCCACTCTCTGCATTACTGAGGTTCCTCAAGTTGCTTAGGGTTTTTCCTGCGTGCAGCCCTGCAGATCACAGAACATCAGGGATTGCACGGGACCTCCACAGATCATCTAGTCCAATCCCCCTGCCACGGCAGGATCACCTAGATCAAGTCGCACAGGATCGTGTCCAGGCGGGTTTTAAACCTAATGCAGCGTGCACCAGCCTGTGCTGCCGGCTTTAACTCATGTCAGAGGCTTTGTTCTTTGTAGAAGGTGATAATCCATTTCTGTCCTCATTTTTTTAACTAATTCCTGTTCCTGTGAATGGCAGTTCAACACTGACTGCTGCTCCACTGTTCCACTCTCTATCCATTTCCTGAGTTTTCATCTGTCTCGCACCAGGCCCCCGGAGATGTTTCATTCAGGCATTTCTATGTTACCAGCTAGTGGGCAAGAGTAAACTACATTCCATATGGCCATCAGGTAGTGTTTTTGCTACGTGGACCTTGCGTTTCCCAAGGCACTCAGGATTTACAAAAATCCTTGAATGGTGATGCTGATGTTGATCAAAGGGTCTGTGATGCAAGAATTTATGAAGAAGGATTCTGAGTTTTTATCTTTGAAATTTTGCAGGGCATAGAGTGGCTGGGATAGCGCTTATAAATTCTTAAAGCTTTTTCTGGAGGTGGCTGTTAGGTAGGAGTGAAATCCCTTCGCAGCCTTAAAAGACGATACCATTTGGTGCGTGCTTTTGTTGATTAATTTAACAACAAATGCCTGGCGCTTGCTCTGCTCCGTGTGGATTGCCGAGCTCCTGCGGGCTGCTCTCAGTGTGGAATATTAAATAGAGCACGAGATTAAAATTTTAACTGAGAATAGCTAGTGAGAGGACATAGCGTGTTGTAACCTCAGCTCTAACCTTGGAACTGATTAATGACCACAGAAGCTAGGTCAAACCTATCAATTTTAAAGCAAGGAGCAATAGCAGAGCTGCTAGTTCTTAAGTTCAAGTGTTGCACTGGAAGGGGCTGCCTAGGGGAGTTGTGGAGTCTCCTTCTCTGGAGATGTTTAAAACCCGCCTGGACGTGTTCCCGTGTGACTTGGTCTAGGTGATCCTGCTGTGGCAAGGGGATTGGACTGGATGATCTTTCGAGGTCCCTTCCAATCCCTAATGATTCAGCTGTTGGTAACTTGTGTAGGCTCGAAAGAGAGACTTTTCTACAACAATAAGAGTTCAGACCATGTACTTCTTGGTTGCCCAAATGCTACACTACTGTTAATGGAGGACACATGCTGTTGGATCCTTTCTGAGAGGCTGAATAGTACTCTCTTGCCTGCTGCTCCATCTTTCGCTATCACAGCTCAGAGCATTTCCTCACTTCCACAGTAAGTTCAGTGTTTCCGCTGTCTGCTCCTTTATGCTCCTTCCCCATTTCACTTTTAGGTCGTGTACACTGGTTTTCTTCCATCATACTAAGAAAACAGCTGAACTGTTATTTCTCATGGCTGCCATATGTTTGTGTCTGGTATTTGCAGTCAGGGTTTACACTGCAGTACTCAGGAGAAGTTATACAAGCAGAAATCGTACCTCCATGACTGAAGGTCTTGCTCAGCATTGCACTAATAGTTGTTTCTTAGAGCAGACCTCTTAAAATCCATTGCTTCCTGAGGATTAACTTGCACCTTTCTGTGCAAAGCTGAAATTGAATCCAAATGACCCCAACTGAGCTGAATGAAGATGTAGACGCTGCCTTAAGAGAGAATTTGTGCAGCTCCAAGCAGAGGGAAAATGCACGGAGCACATCACTTGTGCAAAAGACACAGGGTCAAGTCAGGGACATTCCTACAGCATTCTGTAACTCAGGCAGACCGAGCTGAGAGTGTCTTATGAAATCCTGGAAATGCACCTGTGATTGAGAATAGCGGGAGACTTGCCTTGAATGGTGGTGATAATTATTTAAATATACTGGGGCGACTCAGTTGTCTAAATACGCACGTGGGGAGGAGGGGAAGAAAAGTAGTGACTGGAGGGTCTGGCCTAATACACTTAGCCTGGGCTTTAAATTTCTACATATGTAGTACTGTCTCTGCAGTCATAGGTCGGTGTGAACCTAAAGATGGGTTTGGAACCAGGTATTAGAAATCTTTATTAGGACAATTTCTAGTCAGCCCTGTGGACTTCTGTGCTGGGGTCAGAGAAGTTTTTATGTTGCTTGTCTCCAAGTTTGACAGAACACCTATCTGCCATTTGAGTCCATCTAATCAATTCATGATAACACAATTGCTATGAAACATACATCATGTTTTAACTCCCATCTAGGAGTCGATGAAAACCAAAGGCAAATATGCATTAAATTATATGAACGCATGGTTTCAGCGCCAACTTTTTCTGGGTTTTGTTTTCTGCCGTGGTAAGACTCGGATGAGGAATTGTTTGAGTCTTCCATGAGTTCAGTCACCCAAGTCTGTGTTGAAAGACTATTTATCAATATTTAGTGTGGAGGAACAACTGAACTGCATAATCTCATAGACATGAGCGTGCTGCTTCCCGAATACCTCTAATGCTCTCATGCTTTGCTCGCTCTTCAACGTAAGAGAAGAAACACCAAATGCTGTGTTCTGAAGAAAAACCCCACAAACCAAGCTAATCCTATGTGATGCTGCACACATTTCTCTGGCAGTTTTTCTGGAACTTTCTTGGGGGGGTCAATAATATCTCTTAGTTAGTTGATTGCTCTGGCACTCTATGGGCGTGTGAGGCTTGTTCCAAGCACACAGTACGTGATACAGCTTCTCAAACATAACAGCTTCTCCTGAATTTGTGGGTTTTCCCCCCAGTGAGCCCCTAGATGACAAGTTAGTCATCGTAGCGCTGGAGTGAGACTTTGCTCTTGAAAGCATTGTGCTTCACATTCTCCATGGTAGTTGTTGTCTCTGGATACCAAGGCAGCTTTGAGCCTGTCATGACAGGTGCTTAATAATATTGTTACGGCCGTTGCTGTAAGTACGATGAGATTAGGGTTATTTCTCTGGGCTGAGAAGAGTTCAAAACAAATTCTGTGAAACTACCATCCATGCTGCTTTACCTATGTGCTTTCTTCCCCCATGTCTTAATCATCTCTCAATATCTTATTCGTTCCATGATCCAAAGATTCTCTCTTGAACCTTTATTTATCATCTGTCCGTGCCCTGCATCATCTGTCCGTGCCCATTCAGTAGCATACTTACCCTGCTGCAGATACTGGTTCCTTTCTCTCTCTTCCTACCAATGTGCTCACCGTATGTGCAGGTGATAGGAGAATGATACAGAACATGGAAATGCCATAATGCTTGAGGGGCTGCTTCTAGCACCTCATACCGCTGTACTGGGAGCTGGCATTAGAAAATAAGAGGCAAGATAAATTTTTTTCTATGCCTTGTGAAATTCTCCGATACAAATTGCTGCTTCCCGGGTCCTGTGAAGGAGGTCAGGTTCCTGCAAGGGTTGTTAAATACAAGCATTTTTATGTTCATGATGACTGTTAAGGTCCGGGGCAGCATTGTATTCTTTCCCACAGGAAAGGGAGCGCTCTTTTTCACTGTGGTTTAACACACTCAGTTCCCTAAAAGATTGAGCTCATAGACTTGAAGCCCTAATAATTCTTAGCATGAAAGAACTAATTTAATCTATAAAACTTCTGTGACTGTTAGAACGTTATGAACGTGAGCGCGTTACCAGGTGCCAAAGCCTAGAGCAGTGAAGCCCTGAAGTACTTCTTCGAAAACATATTCTATGTGTTTCTAAAGAAACACAAGTAGAGAATAAAGACCTTAAGTGGTAAGGATTTAAGAAAATCTGTATTAATCACAAGTGGTCTGACACTACTGTGTAATTCAGGTGTTCTAGA
Organism: Phoeniculus purpureus; assembly: GCA_028565055.1. Lineage (NCBI taxonomy): Eukaryota > Metazoa > Chordata > Aves > Bucerotiformes > Phoeniculidae > Phoeniculus > Phoeniculus purpureus. Next base: position 7,771 of record JAOXOE010029028.1, read on the forward strand.
ATGAAACGAAGGTCAACGCTATTTCTCCTCTGTATATCATGTACCCCATACTACTACGTATCACACAAAGACCTGCAATACCTGCTGTTACAATTAAGTACAACATCTTTAAAATCTAGAATATTCTAGCTTGGTCTAGCATCAGAAAATGTTGTCCAGTGGGTTACATGGCTAAAAAGCCTCTAGGAGACAAACATTTATTGCTAAATAAGCTTATTCTTTTTCCAGACTGTCTTCGGCAGTCTGAGCACATTTTACATCACTTTTTAAACTGCTGGTATTTCTAGCTGGGTTTGTGAGAGATCATGTGTCTGGTGCAGTTACACCAAGATTTGAAGTTGTCTTGTTCTGAAAAGCAATGGCCTGTTGCCAGCTCTTGTAAGGCAGCAGTTGTGTTCTTCATGTGAATGGTAGTGCTGATGTTTATCCTCAAAGCATCTCTGGGAGAACCCTTGCTATGCTACCTGCTGCGAAAGCATCTTTTATTTAATATAGATATGCTCTTCTAAGGAGTCACTCTTGCACCAAAGAGCCTATAAAGGGTCAGTAGCACATTAAGGTAAGGCAGCAGAAGTGCACAAAGTGGTTCGGTGCTACTGGTTTTTTAAACAGAAGCATCTGTTTGTGATTCCTGACTTGATATCATATATCTGGGTGAACAGTTCCAGAGCCTCGTCAAACGCAAGTTCCAAGCGACAGCAGATGGAGTTGGAGCTAAGATTACTTGTAAGGAAAGTGAGAGCTGAGGGTGTTTGGTTTCAGTTTTAAGAATCAAACCTCGTGCCCTGGCTAACATGGAGATATTTGGGTTTTATACAGATGGATAAGGAGATTAGCAGAGCGGGGAGATAAGTGGAACCTCAGGTCACCTGATTAGGACCTGGCTTTATTCACTGTAACATAGAAAAAGCTGTTGGCACGAGTAGTCAGCAAACCAGTACTCAAAGTTTGCTTGGAGACTTTGAGAAACTTAACATCTCAAGACTTCTGGGATGGACATACAAGGAATTAATAATTTGACAGGTCGTCTGAAGGAGGTGAGAGGCACACATGCCTTGGTGAAGAGTGGAGACAAATGCTGGCTGGGTAGAGAGTGTATCTGGTAACAGCACTGTAGTCAGGTCCTCCCATGGTAATCCAAATGAGTTTAAAAGTCATGTTCCTGCACTGCATGAAGGAAGAGGGTGAAATCAGATCTCCTAACCAAGAAGGCCTGGTCTGTGAGTTGTGGCTTCAGAGGTTAACTTTGCATTTGGTTGGGAGAACCTCACACAGCACCGTCTACCCAGAGATTTTGCCCTGACCTAAGCAGTTCTGCTTCATACCCATCCCAGGACATAAACAGTAAATGCCTTCAGCTATGTGCCCCTGCAAGCACCGGATGACTTTGGTAAATGACAGAATCATCATGGCTGGAAAGGACCTCCAGGGTCCTAAATAATGAGAACTGTTTGAACGTTTCTGTTGGCTCTGGTCTTGAAAAGCCGCTAAGCCAGCCCTTCATCTGGGAGCTGGAGCAGGTCTCCTTATATTAACAGGATATAAGATAGTGTCATGTGTCTGTATGAGATGGTATGTCAGTCTAAAGGTGACCTTTTTTACCCAGATTAGTACAACTAATCTTCAGGTGTAGCTTTGCTTTGTTGTGTTCCCTTCTTGCTGCTGTTCTGTCTCCAGAGAGGAGACCCTCTGACTTATTACTCCTGGACATGCCTCTCATATTGATAACATGCCTCTGCATAATAACTGTCCAGGGAACAGGCTGCAATGGAAAAAAGGAAATCTGTCAGCCCGTTGGGTTGCACACACGGTACCAATGTATTCATTCGAAACAGAACCTTGTTGGCTTTTGGAATTCGTTTGCTTTCACCTTTGACATGAAAACCTGTTAATGTCACACGATTGCAGGCAGTATTAGTCTTGTTGATGAGTCTGAAAAATATAGAGTCTTGATCCAGACAAACAGAAGAGGGATGTCTTCTGTTAGGCTAGTTAAGCATTCCCATCTGAACGAGAGAGCCATGACTTTTTGGGTGCTTGTTGCCATGCGGTAGATTCTGCATGTCTGGTGATCTACTCATAATTAATACTTGAAAGCTTTTATTGAGGGGGTGGGGGACATTTTAAGAGTGGAAGTTATACTTCTCATGGGCTGCATGGGACAGCCTCTCAGCTTTCTTGAGGTTAGTGCTCAGTAGAGATGGAAAATGTTACTTAAAGTTTAGCCGAGTACTGCCCACATTAATTATAATTAGAAGCATATCTACATTCTTATAGCAGGTGAAATGCTCTTTCAGATGGAAACATAACTTCCTTTTGTGGAGGGGTCTCCATAAGCTGTATATTAATTTGTATAGCTCCAATTATGAGGTGCACTGTATGCAAGTGATTCCCTTCTTCCCAGAGTGAACCTCACTGATTTTTCAAGGGAGAAGCACGAGGAATAATGCCTGCAGTGCCAAGTTTACAAAGATGTCTACGTCCCTGCCCGTGGCAGGGGGATTGGACTGGATGATCTTTCAAGGTCCCTTCCAATCCCTCATGATTCTATACTGTAAGTGCCTAACTTACATTCAGATTGGATATGTTGCCCTGAGTGTTTAGTTTGCACTTTTGGAATGAAACTCCTGGTCATCCCCTCTTTGCTGCACTACAGATAACACGGTGAAGTAGACAAACTGGATCTCTTCTAAGTGAATCTGAGCTGGCAAATGGTCTCCAGCTGCTGAGAGCTTTCAGTCCATCAGACCAGACAAAACTGTTCCAAGATAAAATGTCCAGAACTTGTAAGTATAGATATCAGATCCTTAAGTCAGTTAAAATATAAGGCTTAGAGCACAAGAGAGTGCAAAGAGGTGGTAAGAACTGACGTACAGTCACATTAGTTGGAGAGATGCAAGTTCATTTTCAGTCACAATGAAGTTCAAGGGTCATGGGCTAAAAACCATCCTCTCTTTCTCTTTATGGGTTTTTCTTCCTTGGTAGTTGATATTAGTGTTGCAAAAAGTGAGGTGTAAGAGTTACTGGAGATTAACTCACAGCATGAGGCTACAACAGGAAAAGCTAAGCATCCTTCAAACCACTCACTTACGAGTGTGACATACTCAGCACATTTTTTTAAAAAGGCCATTTAAATATAGCTGGAGGTTTAAGTTTTGAAAATCTTAGCCAAAAGTCTTAGAGTATCAAAGGGAAATAAGTCTAAATCTTACAAGTGTGAAGTTACACATATGGCGTGATGGCCTTTGGGTTAGTGTAAGTTAGGCAAGTTGATTGTAACTAAATAGAACTGTATTGATGGGGTAATGCAGGTGGATGGCCCAACTGGGTATGTTCCTTTTTTCTTCAGTCTTGACTGAATGTCTTTGAATTTAGTGTTTTACTTAGAAGATGTCTGCAGACAAAGTAAATTATTTCCCTGGGCTTGAGAAGGTTTATCTTTCCTATGCCTTCTGCAGACTGCAATGGAAGCAGTGAGGGGAAGGCTAGATGCAGAAGACACAAATGTTATCTAAATCACCCACAGTAAGATATCAAAGCTAAAAGCCTAATAACTAAGCAACCCACAACCCCAAAAATTCAACTGTCCCTCTAATGACAGGGCTATTCAGTCCAGGTACCTGTTAAACCACTCTCTGTTCTGTAAGACTCCAAGGGCTAAAAAGCTCCTACATTTTGTGCCAAGACTGCAGTGACAGAAGATCCTTACAGTGGATTTATTTCATTCACATCAGTTCCTCCACTGATACTTATGTGCTTTTTAATAGTGTATGGCTTTGAGGCACAGCATTTTGAAGCTCAATTTCCCCTCATTCCTGAAAATAGCAGAGTAATGCTTCTGCCTTTGGGAGGAGGAGTTGGTTCAGAAAAGAGCTGTGCTAGCATGACGTATATAAAAACAGGAACAAAAGGAACTTGCCTGAAAGAGAACAATAAACGTTTATTTACAGTTTCATGGGGATGAATTTTTGTGCCTGTGTGGAAGGTCCCCATATGACTTATACTCTGCTTAAGGCTGGCTTGATTGTCCACTCTTCTATCTCTCTTCCTTCAATGTTTACTCAGAATTAAAGCTTTTTGCTTGTCCTGGAGCTGAAGCAGTTAAAAGCTATGCTGCTCTGATGTATAGAATAATTTCAGTTGGAAAAGACCTTTATGTAGTCTAACTGCTGTGATCATGTGTGCACGCCGAGGCTGCACACATCATGTGCGTGTATGTAGCTGCGGGAGGTAAGGAATGAAAAGCAGGCTAAAACTAGTCTTACAGTAGATGAACCTGTATTTTAATGACCCTCCACTCCAGCAAAAAAGAAAACAATAAATTTCTTCAGTTCCTCAGGATCTCCCTCCACATTGCCATCTGAATGAAATGTTGTGACTTCCTAAAAAGAAAATCTGCTCAATACACTAAAATAAAAAGCTAATTGAGGGAGAATGTGATCTGTGCTTAATATTGTATAATAGTAATGATAATAATTAATATAAGCTGAGGAAGGGACCTTTTGCCATTGCCCTCTGCCCGCTAACTCGTTGTCATTGTTTGGACAGGGAGAGGACATCAGGTACACTATAGCAGGTGCTTTGCCTGCCTGGTGGTTCCCTACCATTACTTGACTGCAAGGTGATAGAGTCTTAGGTGCTTCTTGATGCCTTAGACTGGTGACTGATCCCTGAGACTATGACCATCTTGCACTCCATAATACTCCTCAACCTCTCTACCTCCTCGTTCAGCTCCAGCACCTGGCTGAGAAGATCATTCACCTGGTCACACCAAAACCAAGTGTTGTCTCTGTCGTTCTGCACTGCAAGGGCCACTTATTAAAGGTCAACCAGGTGATCAGGCTCAGTCAGCGTGGGTTCATGAGAGGCAGACCCTGCTTGACAAACCTGATCTCAGTCTCTGCTTAGGTTAGCAATCAAAGAGGGGTTATTCCCCGGGAAAGCCCGTGAATTATGGCATCTGTGGTGTTCATTTGTTGCAGCTTGCAACCACACAGTCAGCAGACGGCGTGGTGCGGATCCTGTGTGTGAACCTGCTCTTTAGGAGACAGACACTGCTTGGATAGTTTGAAAATCAAGGAAAGGTACTTTCTGTGAAGCTGAGGCAAGCCCCATGTTGTTGAAGGGCACAGCCTAGGGCAATGTGGAGACTGGGCACTTAATCTCACCAGAGAAAAGACTGGGTTATACAGCAGTCAGGTAGCACGCAACATCCCATGCCAGTGCCGGTCACGGACACCTGCTCCGGCGATAAAGGAACGAGAGGCTGTAAGTGGGAAGAAGCAGAAAATTTCTGCACGAGGTTCACCTGCAAGTTGAACATTTCTGACAGTCGCTCCAGGAACTTGGGCCCCAGCTGCAGCTCTGCAGTGTTTCGCTTTGCATGGAGGACCCACGTAACCCAACTTGTGCGCTTTTTCTGTGGTGAGGGAGCTTCCTGTGGGAGTTGTTTCCTTCCACCAGACCTCTGAGTTCTCAGAAACTTGTGGGAAGTTTGAGGTTTTTTTGCTAAGTTGCTTTTAGTTAAACATGGCCCCTGGATTCAACAGCAATGCAGGTACAGAGAGGCGCAGAAGTGCTGAGTGCTCTGTTGCCATTGGAAACCAAGCCTAAAAATACTGCTGTAGCCACAGCTCAGCTGTGCTACCAATTGAAGCCTGTGAAATAGCACTTGAGCCTGAAACAGTGAAATAAAAGACTTAAAGTTGTAGCTTTCATTCAGCCTTCACTCCTACAAAATGAAGCCTTGGAAGGGTCCCACGTATTTTCCTTTTTGTCCATCCCTGAAAAGCAGCTCAGTTTTGGGACTTGCTTTGTTGAGACTGTCAGCTCACTCGCTGCTGCGGCTGCTGCTGCTGTCGCTGCCCTGGCAGCTTTCTGCAGGGGCAAAAGTGGGAAGAAAGAATCTGCATCAGTTATTCCATGCGTATTGCTTTCCTTTCCTCCTTCCCGGCACAAAGGTGCTTTTGTTTGTGCTCAAGAACCAACTAAAAAGTTTGGCTGCAAACTGAGCTCTCCTCTGCAGAAGAGGAAGGGGCAGAAGATGTAGCATGCAGCTGCCAGGCACAACCTTCAACCTCCTCCCTTCTTCAGGTCTGGGGGCTGGTGGTGGCTTTTGCATTAGCTGGTTGTTGTGTTGTTCCACGCAGTTGCAGATCAGTTACTGGGTTTAATCGTTGACAGAAGTAATTTAGTCAGTTGGAATATTGTATTCCAATGTTGTGATGTAATTAGATGGGAGAGAAAAGGTGCTTCATTTTTTTCCAGTTCAGAATCTCAGGTGCTGTCAGAAAGGTGAGAGAGAGCAGTTAACACCCACTAAGCATCTCACAAAGGTCACTACTTGAGCAGGCTGAGTGACTTCAGACTCCCTGAAATAAAAATTCTCCCAATAGTTCCTGCAGATAGGTGGTGTCTGCTGATAAAGCAGGTGCTGCTCTTGAATAGTTCCCATGGATATCGCTTGTTCCTTGTGTCCCCAAGGATTTGCAGAATCAGAGACGTAACCACACTGTTGGTATTTCTGTCAGAGATGAGGTAGATACATTGACTAGAAATGAGTCTCCTGTGTCTATTAGACTAATGGAATGACAGGCATGGGCAAAACAGAGTGCATGTCAAGGTTCAGACTACAATGAGGAGAGGATAAACATGCCCAGGGCAGCTGAGCACCAAAATCAGATGAGTGACTGAATGCTCAGCTCTGTGCTTAAGTCCCCTGGACAACGACGGAGGAAGTTTGGAGGAATGTGTGCATTTTCTTCTGCTTTCCCTAAAACCAAGTGGTTTCCTTATGTCAAAGCAAAGAAAGAAAATGCAGTGCCTCTGTAAGAAACATTAATGAAGTGAGGGTACTTTGAAATTGTCCAGTGTTGTTCTTTAAGAGCTTGGTGCCCTTCCTCAGACTGAAGACTAAGGTGTTTGTGGTTGATCAGCCACATAGTCCTCAGCAGCTCTGTGTGTTCAAGCAAAGATGAAGGATACAGGATGTCTGAGAAATCACTTGTGGCAATCTGCTTCCAACTTTTTAGACTAAAACTGATTTTGAGAACCGAGCTTTGTCTCTGCTATCTGGTGGGTACTGTAAAGTAAACATTGGCTTGGGCTTTGAATTAGGAGAAAGCAAAGTTGCTTTTTAGCTCATAAGTGTCTGCACACAGATGTGAGCCATGGAAGAGGTTGTGGCCTATGGAGCTAGTCTGCATCAGAGAACAGTCGGACTGGTTCACTCCAGTACAATTCAGGAATCTTCTGAAGATATCAAGAGGGATGTGGAGCTGCTGGAGAGAGTCCAGCGTAGGGCAACGAAGATGGTAAAGGAGGTGGAGCACCTCCCT
>JAOXOE010029029.1:0-15106 GCA_028565055.1 Phoeniculus purpureus
CAGTCTCCTCCAAGCTCAAGAGACCCAGCTCCCTCAGCCTTTCCTCATAAGGGAGGTGCTCCACTTCCTTCATCATCTTTGTTGCTCTACGCTGGACACCCTCCAGCAGCTCTGCGTCCTTCTGGAACTGAGGGGCCCAGAACTGGACACAACACTCCAGATGTCTCTTGCCTCTTCATACTGGGCTTGCCTGGGGGCATTCCTACAGCCAGCATGGCCACCTCGCCTTCCCTTCTCTCTGTCTTCTCTTCTGGGCTGAGCATCATGTCTGGTGAAGACCTGTGTCGCTCCTGTGAGGCAGTATTTGTAGCTCACCATCTAGAGAGGATGCTTTGGCTCCCTGGTCCTCCAAGCCCTTGAAACCCTTCCTCAGAGCACTATTGGGAGGGATGGTGGGAACTAGATGATCTTTCGAGGTCCCTTCCAATCCCTCATGTTCTGTGATCCTGTGACCATTTTGGTGTGCTGGTGTGGATTTGAGAGGCTGCCTCCTGCCATGGAAAGGCCCCGAGAAACCTCGCACGGCTACGGCGGTTGGGCTAGAGCTTGGCTGAGAAGTGGGGAAGCCTGTGGTTTTCCTCAAGGCTGCACACCTCGCTGGCTTATCTCCTGCCCCAGTAGGAAAACAAAATGAACACTGCTGCCAGCACTGCTGCTGCTGAGGATCTTGGCAGCCTGCTGGGGAGGGTGGCATCCAGGCTGTTCTCAACAGCTGCGTGGGTGCCGTGCGGTGGTGGTGGCAGCTCTAGGCTATGGTGCTTGTGGTCCTGATCTCTGGGGCTACTTGAAAGGTCCTGAGACCCCCATGGGTGCTCCTGGTGGCCTGAGATCTCCCCAGGACTAACAGGAAGGCTGGAAAGGACTGCTAACTCCAAAACCTGCCGCATGTGAGCCTCTGCGAATAGAGCTGTCTCGTTTCACACGGTGAAAGCATTCTGCAGAGGACCTGTCCTGCCACCCTTGTGCCTGAAAGCTGAGGTGACTGCATTGGGCTCTTCCCTCCTTAAAATATGAGTTATTTTTGTCTCCCTGCAGTGATGTGGTCCTGTCTGCTTCTCGCTGGAAGCTCAGCTCGCCCTTGGGTTGAGAGTGGCCTCCACCAGCAATTGCTTGGCAGGTCTCCTGGAGCGCAGCAAAGTCTCTTCAGGTGCCTGCAGTGTGAACATGGAGTGGCAGCTGCCCTCCAGCCAGGATGGACATCGGTATAGAGCCCTGGAGAGGGGCACTCCCAGGCAGGTACCCTATCAGGGGATCATCACAGGGCTCTGAAATCCCTTGCACTAGTGTCTTCCAGCTTCCACAACCACTGCTTGTACTTCCCTCAGGGCTTGGCTGGGCTTCCTCTTTCTTTAGGATTTATGTTCCCATCACATCACCGCTTCCCCAGGCTTTCTGCTTTGTAACTCCTGCTGAGAGGCATCAGCCTTTCCTTTCCCCCCTCCTTCCATTATCCCAGACGCCACCTTCAACCGCACTGGAGAATCCCGGCTCTTCTGGGGTGTCTAAAGCCTCAGCCTCTTCCTACGTGGGGGGACACGTGAAGGAGGCCATCTGCGCAGGGCTGGTGTCTGGCCGCGCAGAGGCTCAGCTCTGCAGACGAAGGAAGTCGCCAGTGCTGGCAGAGCTGCTCTCTGGTTTCCCACTATTGTTCCCCGTGGCAAATAGAAGGGGGGTGAACGCCCCTGCTGAGCACTGTAGGAGGGGGGTTAGTGTTATCTTGATAAAATCTCATGGCCTCTCTCCGAGCAGCTGGTGCCTCTTTCCTGCAAGTCTCCTTCCTTCACATCCGCGCTGCTTGTGGCTCTGCACACAACCTCTGCCTGGGTAGTTTCCCCCATCCCATCAGGCACAGGCTGCTCTCCCTCCTGGGCAGCCTCATGCTTTGCAGTGGGACTGGTGGGTAGATCCCAGTAAGAGCGGTGCTTCTGCCTGATCTATGTAGGAACTCAGGGGAAGGCTCCTCTGTGTTGCTGGTCTGGGATCTGGATCTTGTCTCAGACACAGCACTCCTGTGTCGCCTTGGCCACAGGGTTTTTCTGACCAAGCTTAGGATCTAGCTTGGGATGTAACGTCCTCAGCCCTAGAAGTCTTTGCTTCTCACTGCTGCCTTAAAGTGACTTCAGGCAACTGACCCTGATGGTGGCTGTGCGTGCAAGTGTCTTCCTACTGGAGTTGCTGGAGAGAAACCTCTTACGGCCAGGGGGATGCTCTGATATTTTGAGAGGGGGTGTCTGTGGGTGCTGTGCTCTCCCTGGGGTGGCTGCTGGGGAGCAGGCTCACGTGAAGGTGTGCGTGGGTGGGACACACCAACGTGATGGGAAACAGACCTGGTGCCAGGCACCGCCACCCGCAGCACCTGCTCTCGCTGGCTCCGCGCTCAGCCCGAGGAAGTTTTGCCACCAGCTCAGTGACCTCAACAGCAAACAGATTTCTCAAGCCTGCTGGGCTTTATGGCCTCCTGCTAATCGGAAACACCTCCAGGGAAAGAGCTGATCTGTGCTTACCTCTGCTTGCTTCAGGAGGCTTTGGGGAAGGGCAGAAGCTGTCTCCCAGGTGGCTGGGCAGAAGCAGGATGACTGTGCTCAACTGCTCTCCGCAGGGCTTAGAAGAGGGGCTAAGGGACCACTTGGTCTCCTGAGCATTGCCCTCCTGCTCCCTCTTGCTTTCCCACTGACTTCTGGAGTCTAGCAGAAGTCCACCAATTTGTTCAACCCACTCTGGGGCACTGCCTACTGACTTGCAGCTCTTACCTGGGAAGAAGACAGGGGGGGATGCTGCTGCCCTGTGAGAACGTTCCTGTGGCTCAGGGTTAGGGAGAAAAGAGAGCTCCCACATATTCCTGGTGCAACCCATGCAGCTGGGGCTGAATCTACACCCAGGAGAAGGGAAAGAGCTGGGGATGCCACTCATGTCACACCTGCCACAGGCTGCTCATAGCTTGCCACAGGCTGCCATAGGTTGTTCACCTAGAGGGGAGTTGTTGGCTACCTTCTTCTCCAAGCCTCTCTGAGCCGTTCCTCAGAGCACCATAGGGAGGGATGGTGGGGACCATTTTGCATGTGCTGGTGCGGACTGGGGGGGCTGTCCCCTGCCACAAATGGGAGAAGCTGGGGTGCTTGTTTTGGGTGAGCTGTTACGCAGGGAAAATAAGTCAACACGGTGGTGACACCTCCATGGCCAGCTGGGTAGAATCTCATCCTACAGGGTGGCTCATTTAGCACCTAAGGGTTGTGTGTGGTGGTCTCTTCACTTGGGAGCCCACCAAGGAGACCGGGAACTGGTTAAATATCCCGAAGTCCCTAACGAAAGCAAGGGTAGGTACTTCTTTGGATCAAAGTCTCCTGCCATAACAGCAGGTGGTGGGGCCTTGCAGGGGTGGAGTGCTGTTAATGAGTAAACTACAGGGAAGTCTAGGATTTTAAGGTCCTCTGTGGGAAGCATTTCTGGGCTAAACTGCTGCTGCCTCCCTGCCTAGTCACTCTGCCCTCCAAGCAAGATGTCTGTAAGGGCTGCAGCTCCCATCCTCTGTCACCCAGGGTCCCCAGCTCAGCAAGGCTGAGTGATGGCCGTAGCCATCTCTGCTCTCACCACTTGCATTTCTTGGGCTGTAGGCGCTGCTGCTCACCAAACCCTGGGTAGTGCCTCTGCTGCCCTGCTCTCCTTTTCTTCTGCTGAGGACCAGCCTGTTCTCATCTCTGCTCTCTCTGATGCCACTTTCTGGCTTCACTCAGCCCATTCTTTCCTCATTGAGTGTGAACCCCCATGCAAGACCTCCAGCAGGGAGGACTTTTGGCCATGAGTGGAAGACCAGCTGAGCGCAGTAGATGTTCTCTTGGCTGGGGCGCCTTCCCCAAGCAGCACCCTCTCATTTTCGATCGCAAGAGAGGAATGGCTGAAGGAGCCTTGTAGATTATTTTTCTCTCTTCCTTAGGAAAAATTTGAAATCTTCAACCTGGATATGAAGACTGGGGACACTCTGAAGCTCAAGGGCAAGATATCTGATGATGCAGATGGGTAAGTACAAAGAGACCACCTCGACTTGCCCGGACTGAAGGTGGGCTGCAGACTGAGATGGTTTCCCAAGGGTTTCATGCACCAAAGCCCGTGCACACCCCCTACTCCAGCGCTGTGCAAACTTGCCCAGTCCCCAGACAGAAGGAGGAAACCGGAGGCACCTGCAGCAGTGATAGAGGAGTGGAGTGTGGACATGTGTTGGATCTCAGGTCTTCCAAGACCCTGTCCTGCATGTGTGGCTAACCTTCCTCCTGTTCACCCGCAGCTTCAGCATCAATCTTGGCTCCAGCTCCTCGGATCTAGCGCTTCACTTCAATCCCCGTTTCAATCAGTCTGTCATCGTCTGCAACTCCAAGTGCTCCAATAACTGGGAGACAGAGCACCGTGATACCCACCTCTGTTTCTCCAAGGGTTCCACTGTCAAGGTGAGGGGTCTGTGCTGGCGTGGGTTGTGAGGCGCTTATGTGACACAGGGTAGTCCCTGGCTAGCAGCACGCTAGTCCTCCCAGTCCCATCTAGTGCCTTCTGCTCCCTCCCAACAGCCCCTCATCCTTGCCCTCTGGGATTTTGGCTCTGATTGCCATTTCCCCTCCTACTTCAAAGCCCCAAAGTCTGTCTCAGGCTTTGTAAGTGCTGCTTGTCCCCCTTACCTGCCCAGCAGGTAAATGCCCCAGGGGAACGTGCGACGGTAAAGGGGGTCTCTAAGAAGCAGGATCTTGCTGTTCTCTACCTCACTTCTCTCCCTAATTCCCTCCTATGCAAACATAGACTTGAAGGCAACTCACAGTTTGGAGCAAGGTCCAAAAAAACCCCTCTCTCAGCTCTTCTTTCCTCACTACTCCTGGATCCAGCTGCCAATCTGTCCTCCCTCCTGGTGGGGATGTAGTTCTAGCTGCTGCCTCACTCTGCCTGATGTCCCGAGATATTAACAGAGCTAAATTCAGGAGCAGCCCTGTTCCTATTGATGGGGAGAGAAAACGTGTTTCCTCAGTGATGGCTGCCTTTTGGGGATGATCCCTTCAATGTGAAACGATCACCAGTGTGCTCCAGTCCTGGCCTCTAGTGTGCGTTAACCAGCGAAGCTTCTTATTCGAGGTCCCAGTGAGCTGCTGAGGGAGAGCTTTGGGGTATCAGGTTTATTCTGCTGCATTCAGAGCAATCTAAGCCGTGTGGCTATAAAGACATACTTGGGTTTAAATGCTCTGAGTTTACAACTTGAGGAGCTGAAACAGCCTCAGGAGAGATCCTGCCCTTAGATCACAGTCTAGAAACCAGCTCAGCCCCTTGCTAGCAACTGCTCAGCTCCTGCCTCACCCTCAGATCAACCCCCAGCACCCTGCTTAAGGCTGTAGGGACCAGGTCTGGTCCTCATGTGTATCAGTCAGGCCTTTAACCAGGATGCTCTACCTCCTAATCTCCAAATTGTGCCCAATTCCTGCCCTCCCTCTCCTCCTCTTCTCCCAGATCATCATTGAAATGCTGGCAGACAAATTTGAAGTGAAACTACCGGATGGGCACGAAGTGGAATTCCCCAACCGGCACAACTACGACAAGATCAAGTACATGAGCATCAAGGGAGGCTTCAGGGTCACCTCCTTCAAGCTGGACTGATGGGTGCTGCTTCCTACGTCTAATAAAACCCAAGCAGTGGGACACTGCTCTCTCCAGCTGCTTTGGCTTCTGTGAGTTCTCTGGCTCTGCCCAAGATGCCGAGTTTCTCCACCAACAGGAAAGAAACCCTTGGTGGATGGAAATGGCTCCGAGATAATCAAGCCAGGTGCTTTTCCAGGTCAGATCAGGATGTGGAGTTGAACAGTTAGTAGGTAGGGCAAAGCCAGCTGTGGGTGGGGTTCAGGAGGAGGAAGACACCATGAGACTGCTTAGGGAACGGCTGGGTAATCTCTTCACAATGCACCGCTTCTTCCTGCACCAAGGCTTTGGGAGGGAGCGACAGAGGCAGAGGAAGCGAAGCACGACAGCGATCGATGTGGCATTTGATGTGGCATTCAGTGCCACAGAAGGACATAATTAACTATTAGCTTTGGGAACCTCAGGGCATGAGTTTGATGGGTTCCTCTTTGCTGCTCTGGCAACCAGGGGGCAGGACGAAAGGGGTGCCTTGCCCTCCTGCAGAAGCAGTACCATCCAAAGGGATGGCACACGGAAGGCAGCACAGGGAAGGCAGCACAGGTGTGCCTCTGAGCCAGCATTCCTGCCATCGATAAGGTGATGTCTCCTCCATCATTCCCCCTTATCTCACCTTACTTATCTGCTGGTACATTCCAACCAGGTTACCCATTACTCTATTTCCACGCAGAACCCTACTCAGCAAAAGTGAGGCAGAGGAAGGCAGTGGGGAGGAAGGGCAGGGTTTGGGCTGGGTTAGGTAGCTCAGCACCTCCCAGTCTGTGTCCCTCACATGGGACTATGTGTCAATTAGTGCTGATTATCAGATGACGCTGCTCTAATTACAAAGTGTCTCGCCAGCCTTAAGTGAGACTGATGTGCCACAGCAAACATCAGGGCACTTGAGGCTGGGTGGGAGGAATGCAGAGTAGGAGAGCATCTTATGGAGAACCCAGTTGAAGTGGTAGCAGCCCTGTCCCACCTCTCCACTTTCCAACCTCCAGGACTTGCCTCTTGCCCAAGGGCACAGCCAGAGGATGTCTGATGGGCTGGGAGGGCTGTAGCCAAGCCAGCTTTAGGAAGGGTCCCTTCCAACCCTGACTGATTCTGTGATTCTATAGTGACTTACGGTGGGGTGGAGAAGGCACCTTCATCTTAAAGCCTGTGTTGCAGGTGCTTAGAACTTCTAGAAAACAGTATGGATGTGTTCCTGTGTGACTTGGTCTGGCTGATCCTGCTGTGGCAGGGGGGTTGGACTGGATGATCTTTTGAAGTCTCTTCCAATCCCTTATGATTCTAAGGGGATTGCTCTGCTTCAGGCTGCAGATGAACTGTTGCTGAGGTGGAGAAGCTTTGCACCCTCCTGCAGGCTACTGTGTGGGGCCAGGGGACAGGAGGCTGCTTGAGGAGTGGCAAAGGACAGAGCTAGTCAATTCACAGACCCCAGGGATGCTGGAAAATCCTGCTGAGTGTGGAGAGGATGGGATTTTGTGGCTGGGGGGGCACCAGCATAAGGAGGGTGGCAAGTTCAGTGCTGCTGAGGAGAAGCACCACAGGAGAAAATAGTATCAAAACTGTTTTAATAAGGGCAGGAATAAGTGCGTGGGATACAGAGTGGAGACAGAAAGGCTATTCCACAGATGTGGGTCTTTGGGCTGGAGCTTGTGTTACAGTCTGGGAAGTAGAAGGTGGAGGGAGCGCATCCTGAGAGCCAGGGTCCCTGCCCCAGATGGAGCAGGGATGATAAGGTGGATCCTGCTGGGTACCAGTGGCCAGAACTGGGGACTCCTAGAAGTTGCTGCCTGTTCTGGCTTGCTGCTACCAGCCAAGAAGGCTGTGGGACGTGGCCTAGCCCATAAGCCCAATGGCCTGGCTCAAGCGGCAGTCCCACACACAACACGTGTACGTGCTGGAGCCTCTTTATTCTGCTCTGAAGCAGACAGGCGTCGGGTGAGCTGTGTGGGAGCAGAGCCCTGCAGCCATGGCTCAGCATCTCCCCCCACTGCACACCCCCTCCTGCCCCGGAGAACAAGGGGGGTTCCTGTGAGGGTCCCTGCAGTGACCTCAGCTCCCGAGCATCTCAGCTCCATGCCACAGCACAAAAGCACTTCTGTGAGGACCAGTCTGCACGCAGGGCAGCGTGGGGGACAGTTCATTCCAGGGCGACCTTGTCACCCAGGGCTGCTTGGCGAGAGGCAGTAGCCATCCGTCCTCAGTGCCCACCCCTGGGAAGGGGCGCTCTGGAAAGAGCTGTGTGCACATGGGGAATGCGGAGAGCAGGTGAGGATGGACAAGAGGTGGTACAGACCGAGGCTGCGAAGTGACAGTCCCCTTTGTTTTGAGGTGGGGGAAGAGGGAGTTTTAGGTCCCAAACAGCAGGATTTGGTGACCCGACAACCGCTCCTCTGCCTGCAGCCAGCCAAGAAGTTTCTCCCCTACCTGCTGCAGGGGGGTAGAGTCAGAAAGGAAACCATCCTAAGTGATGCTCAGCAGCAGGAGGCAAGTGGAAAGACCCCTGTGATTATCTCTGTGTGTGCTCTCACCTTCCGAACGCTGAGCTCACGGCTTTGGTTTGAGAAAGGGAGAAGAGCAAGCTCAGCCCTGTGGGGTTTGCCTGCCCCGTGAGTCCTCAGCTGACCTCCCCCAGTAGACAGGTGTCCTATAAGGGAGGGTCTTGCACCAGCTGGAGCTGGAGAGGCCCCCATCTCCTATGTGCCAGAGCTACTGGTGGGAGTATCTCCAGGAGGGCACCCAAGCCAGTGTGGAGGGCGGCTGGTGGGGGTTGTTAGGAGCATGAGGTGTCCCTGGAATTGGCAGTGTGGCCAGGCTGAAGGATGGGAGAGAGGTCCCAAGGGGAATGCGACTGGGTAGTAAGGGGTCTGGGGTTTCTTTGGCACATGGGAACATCCCTTTGGCATTTGAGGGCAAGTAAGGCCAGGGAAAGGCTGTGCTGCCCAGCACTACAATGCACAGCCCTCACCAGCTTTCTGTTGCCACCTGGCCCAGCCCCAGGTAGCCCCCCAGGAGATGGGCTTTCCTCTCGCCCTGCTCTGCTCCCCTAGTTCCCCCAGCTTGGCAAGAGGTCGCAGGTCGCTGGCTGGGTCTGCCTTCAGTGCTGGTGCCTTCAGATGGTGGACAGGGAGAAGAGTGAAGACCTCCACACCAGTGCCTCTGGCAGAGGGGCCATGATGGGAGCGATGGCCGTTCACACCTTGACTTCATCGTCTTCCTCGTCGTCATCATCAGCATACTCGAAGGAATTGCTGCGCCCGCCCCGGGCACCAGTGTACCCCTGCTGCAGGCTGTAGGGTTTATCCTCCTCCTCCTCCTCCTCCTCCTCTCCATGGTTCCAGGTGGCCTCCGGGGACCGGCTCCCCCCTGTCACTTGTGACCGCCACGAGCTGCTGCTGGGGCTCTCCCAGAGGGTCTTTGTCCGGGCCTGCCGGGGACCCTCACCCTTCTCTGAGCTCCGCGGGGTGCTGGTCCCACCGTAATGGCGGGCCAGGACCTGGGCCGCTCGGTCAAACTCTCCCGCCTCGATGGTGCAGTCGTTCCAGTGCCCCTGCCATGGGGTCCCTTTGGGTGCTGCTCCCAGCCCCGAAGCCCAGGCAGGGTCCTCTCCAGTGCCCTCAAAGTCATGTGCCTCTCCGTTGGCATGGACTGAGAGTCCTGGCAGCGAGCTGGCTGCAGACAGGGTGCTCTGCCTAGATTGGTCCCAGAAGCTAAATGTTTCCTTGTCATCTTCGTGCAATGCACCCGATGCTGGAGGGACCCCGTTCTTGGTCCCCTCACCACACGGGAGGTCTGAGCTATCTCTCCCCACCTCGCTCCCATTGGTTTCCGAGAAGCTCATCACCTGGAGGAGCTCACTCATCAGGGAGGGCCCAAGGTCCAGGCGGAAGGACAGAAGGGAGTCTGAGTGCTTCAGATCTTCTTCCCCGGGGCAAGTGCTCTCTTGGGACTTCTCCAAGCGAGGGACGCGAGGGATGGTACAAAACCCAGACTCCAGCCCTGCGAAGCAGAAAGGATGGCTGGTGAGGGGGCAGGCAGCCTGCCTCTGTGGGGGACGAGGGATGGCTGCCACTGAAGTGGCACAGGTCATGTTCCCGGCAGCGGTGGTGCTGGTGGCCTCTAAAGGACTGGCCAGTGCCTGTGTGGACACCTCCAAAGCCCACAGCTACAAGAGAGGGTCTCCAGGTGGGCTCTGGGCTTGATAAGATGCCAGTGGGAGCTGAGCCAAGCAGGTGGGACCAGGAGATGGCAGCATTGCTTCAGCTTGCTTTTCCCACTGAGCCCAGACACATCCCCCCAGCTGCTTGAGGACCTCCAGATCCCCCCTCCTCTGCCGAGACCCTCTGCCCCAGACCTCCCTCCATAGAAAAGCTGAGCAAGAGCCCAGTGCTGTGAGGCTGAAGAAGAAACACCCAGCTGTCCCCTCCTTCCCACAACCCTTTCCCAAAAGGTCCCTCTTGACTGGCAGGGAGGGACATGAGCACAAGGACGAAGCAGGGGATGGAGTTCCTTGAGGAGCACATGAAGCTGGAGGGGTCAGCGCAGCTAGAGAGGCTAAGAGCATCTGCGTGGAGGTGGGGAGGCCCTTGCCATGCATCTCCTTGACCTCACAACTTCGGTGTGGTCATTACTTCACTGTCCCGGTACCTTCTTGGCAGCCTTGAGGAAGGCTGCTGATGGGGAAGGTGCAGGGTTAGGGGCCAGACGGGGTGCACCCCCTTGCAGCTACTTCACACAGGCTGCCAGCTGCGTGGAGCTATGGGGGAGAGAGGAGGAGAAACCATCCGTGCCCTGCTTTTGGGGCACCCTGGGAGGAAACCCAGGAGCAAAGACCACAGTTGAAAGCAAGGTTAAGGTTATCTCCTTGCAGGGCTTATCAGGACCGGGGACTCTTAAATGTTCTGTCTTTGCTGAGAGCCTCAAGTCCCTCAGTGTGGAAACTGAGGCACGAGGTGATGGAGAAACGCTGCAGGATGCACCTGGGCACCTGCCCCCGCTCCACGCTTCACTCACCGTAGGCCTGATGCGTTTTGGAGAAGCTGTTGGAGGCACTTTTGAAGGAGAATTTGCTGCTCAAGCCCCGGCCGCCGCTGCTGTCGTACATACCCTCGTTGAGCTGTGGCAGCGAGACAGCGTTCTTGATGATGGGTGAGACGGCCGGCGGGGCGGGCGATGCTCCCGCTTGGTCCACGCTGCCCCGGCTCCGCAGCGGGGATCGGCGGACGTGGCGCAGCGTCCGGGCAAAGAAGTTGTTGGCTTTGGGTGTGTCTGCCCCGCCGTGGTTGCTGAGAAAAGAGGTGTCCCCGAAGACGTCCCCGCCGCGCCCCACGTGCATGGTGTGCCGGAAGTCTCCCAGCGGCGGGCTGATCATGTCCGGCGTCAGCTCCGACTTCAGCCGTCGCTTGCCGTGCGAGCCCGACACCCAGCTGAGCACTGGTAACTTCCCCAGGCTCATCTTGCACCCCTCAACTTGCCCTTGCCTTTGAAAAGGCCCTCAGAATCAGCCCTTCCTCGGTGGGCTTCCGGCGCCGGGGTGGTCTGTCACATCCCCGGCATCCCCATGACTGCTGCTCCGATGCGCTCAGGGGAACAGCTCACGTCACCTTGGCCTTCAGCGGGGGAGAAGGTGCCTGTCCCCCTGCTCCCCTGCACTATGTCACACTCATGCAGCAGGCACGTCCCTGGTGATGAGGATTCTGGAGGTGCAGAGGTGTCCCAGGGGGTGTCTGGATGCTGCTGGGAGCTGTGTGAGCCTGTGGGCTTAGGGGTTAATCCGCTGTCT
Source organism: Phoeniculus purpureus (assembly GCA_028565055.1). Lineage (NCBI taxonomy): Eukaryota > Metazoa > Chordata > Aves > Bucerotiformes > Phoeniculidae > Phoeniculus > Phoeniculus purpureus. Next base: position 11,435 of record JAOXOE010029029.1, read on the forward strand.
TCTGCTGGGTGAGCGGGGGCTGGTGGGGCAGCAAGTGACTTGGAGCTTGGGGTGGGCTGGACTCAGTCCTCTCAGTGGCCACCTAAACAAGACAAGAGGAAAGGTGAAGCACTTGGAGAAGATTTTCCTACCAACACCGTTGGCTGCAGCCCTGGGACTGGCTGGGGAGGTTGAGGGTAGCGCAGAAGCCACAGTGGGAAGGTTGCTACCAGCTGTCCTTTCCCTGGGGAGAATGAGAAAGGCTTTGTCCCCAACACACGTGCTCTCCCTCACCCTTCTGGCCTTCCCTAGAGTGCCTCAGTTTCCCCTGCCTGCGAAGCAGCTTTGCAGGATGCGTGCTGCCAGAAAGGCTGAGGATCTCCCTCCCAGGCAGCTCCTCCTCCCAGAGCCATGCCCTGCCCGGCTTCCCTGGGCTCCTGAGGCGAGAAACCTCTCCCTCCTTTTTGCTATTCAGATGAACCCTTGAGGAGAGGGTGAGGCCTGGGGACTGCATGCTTCTCGGGGAGGGACAAGTACAATATTTGTATATTGGCTTGTTTGTCCTCTGGCTGGGTCGCTGGGTTCTGAGCAGACACGTCGGAGCAGTGGGGAGGGCAGCTGCTTTGCAGGTAGGTGAGACTCAGGCACAGTAATGGAGGTGATTGCTTGAGGTCACAGGAGATGGTGGGATGGGTCCCTGCGCTCAGGCAGGTCCCAGAGGCACTGGCAGGGGAGGCAGCGGCTGGGCTCCTGGTGGTAGGGCTAATCACGTCCCTGGACAGCGGGGAGGACACGGCAGATCCCGTCGGTGTGTGGCAAAAGACAGAGAGTGGACTGGGGGAAGGACAGGATTTGGGATGCAGGGCACCCCAGAGCATCAGTGGTGTGGGTACCCTCCCGGGCACATGTCCCGCCCGGGGGTCAGTCCCCATCCAGGGGCTCGGACTACAGGATGGAGCTGGGTCTCTCCAGGGGGCACCGTGCCAAGAGGTGGCAGGAGTACAAGGAGCCTTGTGGCCCTTTGTCCCCTTGTGCCAGGACCCCACTGCTGCATGGATCGTTCTGCCTCCCCCTCCTTGCCTGTCCCCAGGTCACCTTGGAGCAGTGCCAGGGTGACAAAGTCTGTGGTGAAGGAGAGCCCTGGACATGAAGCCACTTTCTTGGCTGGCTACACGTGTTTTTGCCTTGACCTGGCCTTGTTTGCTCACCCAGGGCCCCTCTTATCTACCAGGGGTTAATGCCTGGGGAAGGGAAAACAAACCTCCCCCAGCAGTTCCTGGCACCATTGGCTGCCTCCTGGGGTGGCAGTGGCTGGTGGCAGCAGGGGTGGCAGGTTGGCTTCCTGCTGGCCCCTGCTCACAGAGGCCATGTGGTGCCGCCTCACAGCCCTGCTGGGCCAAGCACATGGCAGATTTGGGTTGGGAAGACAACCCGGGAGCAATTTTCCTCTTTCTGGCAGAGGTCCACCCATAGCCACCGGGTCAAGGGTCTCCTGAAGTGCAAAGAAACCACCAGGGTGGTCCCTGCAGCACAACGAGGAGCTTTGGAGCACAGTGAACGAGATGCAACTCCCTTTTCTAGTTGGCCCCAGGTGCCCCAGGAAGGCACGTGGCCGAGGAGAGGGTATCAGGCAAGTTACAGCCCTTGGGTTTTCCTTTCCCTCTGCGCATTGGACCGCCTGAGAAAACTTAAGTAGGTATCATGGCCTTCAGCATGCGCCAGGCAGGACTACTCTGAAGGGTGGACCTCCTCCAGTTTCCCCTCACAGCAGACCTGTCCTGCAGACCTCTGCAGGGGACCGGGGCTGGCATCACCCTGGGGACTGGGTGGAAAGCTGAGGGAAAGGAGGATGAGAGAGGAGAAGATCCCTTTGGTCCTTGATTGGAGAACTGTGGAGCTGGGAGGAAGAAAGTGTTTTTCCTTCCTTGTCCCTTGGCCACCATGGGGACACATGCCAGCACCTCCTGGCCCCTGGCTCTGCCTGCCTGCTGCCTGCCAGCTACTGGCAGAGGAGGGAGAGAGAGAAGTAGGGAGGGAAAGAGAGAGGGAGGTAGCTGGTGCCCAACCCTCCCTGGATGGCAGATTTCTGGCAGTCCTGCTGGACTTCTTCAACCTTCAATCTCCTCCTTTTTCATCCTTCCCTCTACCCCTGGTGCATCTCCCTGCTGGCTGTCCCCTTCTGAGCCCTCCCCTCCACCCAAACAGATGCCTTCACACAGTGGAAACTTGTGATTCTGTGGGCAAGGACCATGTGGTCTCCTTTCCCCCACTGGGCAAGGAGACCCTCAGTCTGGCCACTCGTCCGTCTGGCCACCGCTTCCGTCCCACAGCCTGCTGCATCCACTAGCTCCCAGCACAGCGAGGCTGCAGCCCACTCCCACCTCCCATTCCCTGGCATCCTCTCCCTGTCTCCTCCGGGAAGCCCCCTGCCCTCAAAGACCAACTGCCGGCATCTCCTCCTCCTCCCAGCCTGGCCTCCCCTGTTTCCCCCATGAGTTCAGCTGGTTTCCACTGGTTTTCCACTCGCCAGGAATGGTCAGAGCTGTTCTGCTCGCTGGGAAGAGCGGAAACCAGAAAGGGGGGGAAAAAAATCCAGATGTCTAGTTGGCTGGAGCTGCTGAAAGCAGCCTCTTCCCTCCTCTCCCTATGCCCACCCCCAAAGAGGACACGCTCCAAAGAGGGCGAGGAGATGTTTGGGGTGGTCTGGACAGGGGGAAGAATGGGTGGAAATGGCTGTGGGCAGCCAGGAAGCCTTTCCCAGCCTTCCCAAGTGTCAAAACTCAACTCCCTCTCCCAGGAGGAAGGGAGGCAGGGGCTACCCTTTTGGGTTTCTGCTCTGGGATGAGGAAAGTGAGCGAGGGCAGGGCTCTTGGGGAAGGGGCAAAGGGATCCATGTGGCTGGGCTGGGCTTCTTCCAGCTCTGCTGGAGCAGCAATCCTGGAGCAGCAATCCTGGAGTAGGCGGACAAGCCCGAGTGTGACCCCCACGCCGCTGGCTGCTCTGTGTATCTATAGTTCTGTCCTTCCGTACAGCCAGGGTGTTTTTCCGAGCGCGGAGGGAGGCTGGGGCTCGAAAACGGGCTGGGTTCCACTCATCCTTGCCCCGCTCCGCTGCCCCGCAGTGCTCCCTTTCTTCCTCCAAACCCCCAAACTGGAGGTGCCAAGGGGCATCATGGGGTACCCAAAGCAGGGCGTAGGGATGTCCCACTGCTTTGGGAAGCCCCTCCTCACCCCTTCTCTCCTGGCTCCCCGCTGGGTTGTCTCCCCTCTCCCGGCTGCCGCTTTCCTTCCCCCCAGTTTCCTGTTGCATTCCTGCCTTCCTCTCCCTTTCTTTTCCACCATCGCCCGGACACCCCTCCTGCTTTTCCCCTCTCCCCCCGACTCTTTCCCTTCTGCTCCACCCTCCCCTTCCCAGACCCACGAGCCGAGGAATCCGAACTTTCCGCGTTTACCTCTTCCGAACCAGGAGGAACCCTGCGGGGTTTTTCCGCCCCGTCCTCTAGACGAAAAGTTGGGAGACTCCAACCGTGGGCCCCTCAAACTTGCTCCGAGGGCGATCAGCGCCGTGTCCCGGAGCAGAGGTGGCGAGAAAGGGGTGGCCCGTCCCTCCCCCCTTGTCCCACCGCTGTCCCCCCCCCCGCCTAGGCTGCCTCTCCCCGCAGCCGCCCCGAGGCCACGGGAGGGACAGAGGGAG